>BMAC01003136.1:0-12957 GCA_014905375.1 Phtheirospermum japonicum
TCGTAGGGCAACGGTTGCTTACATATCGCACTCACTTCTTTCATCAATGGAATGTATTGATCAATCTCCATACGCCTATGTTTCATCGCAAGATCCTTAAAAAATTTACGTACGATGGCATCGTCTTGATCACGTCCAAAAGAGGTAGATTGATGTTGACGTTCTTTAGCAAATTATACAGCTCCATGAACCTCTTATTCTCTTTCGCTGGTCGTAAGCGACTTGGAAATGGAATCCGATCGTACTTCTTCTTAAGCTCTCCATCATTGTTTTTGCTCGTAAGCTTCCCCTTCAACGCCTCCGGTACGTAAGGATTTGCAGTCTTATGTAGCTTGTCCATCGTCTTAGATTGATCCTCTTTTATCATCTCCTTTTCACCTTCGTCTTCTATCTCTACTCCATTATCAACCACTTTTCCACTTCGTAGGACCTTGATGGCGGAGGCTTGCTCCGTTTGACTCGGAAATTTGTCCTTTGCCTTTTCCAATTTTGCAATGGAAGCCGCGAATTGTCCCATCGTCTTCTCCATTAACTTCATGCTTATAGAAATTTCTCGTACCGCATTCGTGAGGTCATTTCACCTGCTTGGGTAAACTTTCCATATTTTTCATCTTGCTAGAAAAATCATCTAGTCGTACGTTCACCTTCTCAAGTCCATCTCGATTTTTGAGCGTCTCGGCCACTTGATTTTGTTGCCAAACCAACAGTTGATCGTTCACTTGGGCGGACTTGTCGTTTGCACCTTGGTTGGTGATGGTGGTGCCATGTATTGTGGGTCAGTTTGTTTAGGCATTGGCACATAGTTCGGACTTCGGGCCGTACTTAAGATTGGGATGATCGCGATTGTTGGGGTGGTAAGTGTTCGGAATTGGGAATTTCTGCCCGAATTATTGCCTTGAAGATTGTGAACGGCGTTCACTTCTACATTGCCTTCATCATCAAAATTAACAGAACATGCATTCGCTCCATGTCAATGCTCCATAGATTACACATGTCTCCTGTGAAGGTTGCGATTGCTGCTTCATCATCATGTTTGTTAATAACTCCACTTGCTTTGTAAGTTTATCGATTTGTCATCATCCGCTCGTGCAACTGAAACCTCATTCACTCTAAGTTTTCGAGGCCTTGAACTTGTTTGCCTCGACTTGTCACTTATTAATTCAAAAAGATCTCGTGCTTCCTCCGCGGTTAAGCCCCCAAAATCTCCTGCTCGTGTTTCCACTTGTTGCTTGAAATTCGGCAATAATCCTTCATAAAAGTAATTGTTGACCATTTCGTCATTGTTACCATGGTGTGGACATGCATTTAGGAGCTTCTTAAAATGATCCCATGCCTCGTGAAACAATTCGCCATCCAATTGCTCGAAGTTGGAAATTTCCCTCCTCAACTTTGTCGTCGTTTGGGCTGAGTAAAATCTTCCCACAAATTTCTTGTAAACCATCTCCCAATTTGTTAAGGAAGTTAGGTTGTAATTGATTAAACCATCATTTCGCTTTATCTTTCAGGGTACTAGGGAAGTATCTCATTCTAAGTTGTCCTTCACTGAGTCCTCGATCTTGAATCCCAGACAATGCTATGTAAAATTCTCGAATGAACTCGAGTGGGTCTTCATTCGGCAACGCATAGAAAGAGGGTAGTCTATTCAAATGTCGGTCCTCAAATTGTAGTTCCTAGCCGCTTGGCCTAAAACTATCGCTGAGCTATATGGTCCAATGGTTGAGCATGCGAGGTCACCTTATTTTTGTACGTTTTGATATTGAGGAGCACGTCTTCCTCCAAAATTCGCACGTCTTCCTCCAAAACCATCCCTATCCTCATAATAATTATGTTCATTAAACTCGTTTTCATCCTCATATTCATCGTCCAGTGCATCGTCGTCTTCACTATCATAGTACCGCCATCCTCCTCGTCAATTTTGGAAATGAGTTGGTACTCGCACTCGATTTATATTTCTCATTTTGTTGTTGGTTGTTTTGGGGCTGGGGCCCGCCATTACCAACTTGGTTGCGTAAGAACTCCTCGTTTGCACGAGCATTGTATGCTTGACCTTCCGCTTGATTCCTAAAGTGCTGTGCATGGTTGGTTTGATTTCCTGGAATCACTGCTTGATGATTATCTTGGCCTTGCCACCCCCCCCCCCCCACCCACCCCACCCCCCGTTGTTTGGATTGTTGAGGAACTGGTTCCCTTCTTGATTCTCTTCGTTATTGATCCTTTGGTTGTTTCCGTCGTTATGCGCTTGATTAGGTTCAAGAATCGGTGGATATTTTTGACGATTGTCGTCTTGTGGGTTTCCAAAGTTTTGATCATCGGTAGGTGGCATCCCATATGGTTGTTGGCAAGGTGGGGTAAGAATTTCGTTCCCAGACCCTCGGCCACCGTTAGTTCATCCTCCTCCTCTTCCTCCTAGTCCTCGGCCTCCAATAAGGGTAGTATTTGAAAATTAACAACTACTAATAAATTTAAAAGTATTAACTAATTATTTTAAACTAACTAATTTATCCTAATCCATTAACTAAAGCTTCAAACTAAATTATCTAAGAATTATTAAACTGGGGATTTTTAAAGCAAATAAATTCTAAATTATTTAACTAGCATGCATCAAACTACTATGAACTAAATTTAACCTAAAAACTATGCATGGAAATAAAATTCAAAATAAAGCATGTGAAAAACTCAAAATCAAGACGATCCAAGAGCCAATATATGATCTAGATGTGTCACTCATCTAGATTCCATATTCAATTCATATGTTTTATCATGAATTCAAGGTGCTAAGGCTAAAAGCATAACATGAAGAACAAGCATGGAAATGAAGAACAAAGCATGGAATTAAAGCATAAAACATGAAATTGAAAGGAAACTTACTTGAATTAGAAAATGAAACAAAGCTTGAATGTAATTGCATTAAAAGTAAAAATCCAAAGGAGTATTTGGATTCTTCTTAGGCTTACAAACCCAAGGCCAAGTATGAAAGTAAATCTAAATCTAGAAAAGAAATTACATCAAAGCTTGAAATTGAATCTAAAACCTAAGAGAGAGAAATTAGATTTTAAAAACTAGAGAGAGGATTTTTAATCCCCAAACCCATGCTTGGGTTGGGAGAAAATGAGAGGTGTCTTACAAAATGAGAGTTGTAGTCTATTTATACTAATTTTAATTGGGTTTAAATGGGCCAAATTAGCCAAAAAGGCTTGAAATTCCCGAGTTTGACCAAGTTTGACCCGGAGGCACTTTCCTAGACCCTTGCCTAGCTTTTTGGCACATTTTGGCTCGATATGGCTCGACCATGGCTCGATGTGGCTCGGCCATGGCCGAGCCTGGGCGCTGCTGGGCGCAGGTGGCCGGCAGGCTGGGGCGTGGGCGCTGGGGCCTGGGCTGGGCGCTAGGCTTAGGCGATGATGGGGCGGCGTTTAGGCAAGCGCCTGGGCTTAGGCGATGATAGGCAGGCACTTAGGCGCGGAAACAGGCGAGATCGTGAGGGAGCTAGTCGGGCGCTGTCGGCAGGGCTTGCGGGAGTTGCGCGCGCCATGCGCAAGGGCACTGCGCGTTGGCTCGGCAGGCACGCGCGTTGGCTCGGAAGGCGGGCGCTGGGCGCGCAGGAATGCTGCTAGGCACGGTTTTGGCGAGAAATCGTGCCTGTTTTTGCGCCTAGCGTGTTGGCGTAAGAATAGGCCATCCTAGGCGAAGCTAGGCCAGCTATTTCAGAAAGTTTGCCCATTTTGGAGCATCTTGGCACCTATTTAGGCTAGGCTTGAATTTTTGATCTCCATGCCTTACCTTGATTTCAAAGCCTTAAGCCACCTATTAAATGAGAATTTTAAATATCAAAACCCAAGAATTACACCAAACCTCAAGGTAATTGAACCAATTAACCCATTAAAATATAATTTAACAAGAAACACGAAAAACAACGAAAATAAGAAAAACAACCTAAAAACCTAATTAATAGACTTAAAAACCGCTAAAAATCAATATAAAACACTAATTAAAAAGGCAAGGCCAAGATAATCATCAAGCAGTGATTCCAGGAAATCAAACCAACCATGCACAGCACTTTAGGAATCAAGCGGAAGGTCAAGCATACAATGCTCGTGCAAACGAGGAGTTCTTACGCAACCAAGTTGGTAATGGCGGGCCCCAGCCCCAAAACAACCAACAACAAAATGAGAATATAAATCGAGTGCGAGTACCAACTCATTTCCAAAATTGACGAGGAGGATGGCGGTACTATGATAGTGAAGACGACGATGCACTGGACGATGAATATGAGGATGAAAACGAGTTTAATGAACATAATTATTATGAGGATAGGGATGGTTTTGGAGGAAGACGTGCGAATTTTGGAGGAAGACGTGCTCCTCAATATCAAAACGTACAAAAATAAGGTGACCTCGCATGCTCAACCATTGGACCATATAGCTCAGCGATAGTTTTAGGCCAAGCGGCTAGGAACTACAATTTGAGGACCGACATTTGAATAGACTACCCTCTTTCTATGCGTTGCCGAATGAAGACCCACTCGAGTTCATTCGAGAATTTTACATAGCATTGTCTGGGATTCAAGATCGAGGACTCAGTGAAGGACAACTTAGAATGAGATACTTCCCTAGTACCCCGAAAGATAAAGCGAAATGATGGTTTAATCAATTACAACCTAACTTCTTAAAAAATTGGGAGATGGTTTATAAGAAATTTGTGGGAAGATTCTACTCAGCCCAAACGACAACAAAGTTGAGGAGGGAAATTTTCAACTTCGAGCAATTGGATGGAGAATTGTTTCACGAGGCGTGAGATCATTTTAAGAAGCTCCTCAATGCATGTCCCACACCATGGTAACAATGACGAAATGATCAACAATTACTTTTATGAAGGATTATTGCCGAATTTCAAGAAACAAGTGGAAGCACGAGCAGGAGATTTTGGGGGCTTAACCGTGGAGGAAGCACGAGATCTTTTTGAATTAATAAGTGACAAGTCGAGGCAAACAAGTTCAAGGCCTAGAAAAATTAAAGTGAATGAGGTTTCGATTGCACGAGCGGATGATGACAAATTCGACAAACTTACGAAGCAAGTGGAGTTATTAACAAACATGATGATCAAGCAGCAATCGCAACCTTCACAGGAGACATGTGTAATCTATGGACATGGAGCGAATGCATGTTCTGTTAATTTTGTTGATGAAGGCAATGTAGAAGTGAACGCCGTTCACAATCTTCAAGGCAATAATTCGGGGCAGAAATTCCCAATTCCGAACACTTACCACCCCAACAATCGCGATCATCCCAATCTTAAGTACGGCCCCGGAAGTCCGAAATATGTGTCAATGCCTAAACAAACTGACCCACAATACATGGCACCACCATCACCAACCAAGGTGCACACAACAAGTCCGACCCAAGTGAACGATCAACTGTTGGTTTGGAAACAAAACCAAGTGGACGAGACGCTCAAAAATCGAGATGGACTTGAGAAGGTGAACGCACGACTAGATGATTTTTCTAGAAAGATGAAAATATGGAAAGTTTACCCAAGAAGGTGAATGACCTCACGAATGCGGTACGAGAAATTTCTACAAGCACGAAGTTACTGGAGAAGATGATAGATAATTCGCGGCTTCCATTGCGAAATTGGAAAAGGCAGAGGACAATTTTCTGAGTCAAACGGAGCAAGCCTCCGCCATCAAGGTCCTACGAAGTGGAAAAGTTGTTGATAATGGAGTAGAGATAGAAGACGAAGGTGAAAAGGAGATGATAAAAGAGGATCAATCTAAGACGATGGACAAGCTACATAAGACTGCAAATCCTTACGTACCGGAGGCATTGAAGGGGAAGCTTACGAGCGAAAACAATGATGGAGAGCTTAAGAAGAAGTACGATCGGATTCCATTTCCAAGTCGCTTACGACCAGCGAAAGAGAATAAGAGGTTCATGGAGCTGTATAATTTGCTAAAGAACGTCAACATTAATCTACCTCTTTTGGATGTGATCAAGACAATGCCATCCTACATAAAATCTTTTAAGGATCTTGCAATGAAACATAAGCGTATGGAGATTGATCAATACATTCCATTGAAGAAAGAAGTGAGTGCGATATGTAAGCAACCGTTGCCTACGAAAGAGAAAGATCCTGGGAGTTTTTGCGTGGGTATTTCTTTAGAGAATGGGCAACATGCGCGTGGAATGCTTGATCTAGGCGCGGGAATAAATTTAATGCCGCACTCGCTATATACGCAATTTGATTTAGGACCATTGAAGCCGACACGGATGCGTCTCCAATTAGCGGATCGTTCAATTCGCCAACCATTGGGATTTGTAGAAGACATTTTAGTGAAAGTAGGAGAGTTAATAATCCCGGTGGACTTTTTAGTGTTGGATGTTGGAGAGACGCCAAGTGAAGATCAAGGGCACACTATTATTTTAGGCCGACCGTTTTTATCTACCTCCCATGCGGTGATTGGTGTGAATAAGGGGAGGATCCGCATGCCAGTTTTGGGAGAAACGGTCACTTTTTCATTGCGAGATATGAAAAAATGCCCTACGCCATTTATGTAAGAAGATGAGTGTTCGTATGTCGACTCGATAGATGCTTGCGTCCAAGAGCTTAAGAGCGTAACATTTTTGGACGATATGATAGTCGAGGACGATGATGACTTTCTAAGTTGGGAGGAGATAGCCGAGCTATTTGGTATTGATTTTCACAACATTGGAGCTGACTTCGAAATTATGGACTCCAACGAAACATTTGAGATGGAGTTTCAAGCAAGTGACATGGTGGAGCTAGGTGATCCACCTCGAGCCGAGCATTAAATGTTGAAACGCGTCGAGCATGTGACGTAAAATGTTGTGCTTCTTGGGAGGCAACCCAAGCGTTAGTTTTTCTTTTTCTTTAATTTTTATTTTGATTTTTATTTAGTTTATCGTGTCAATTATCGTGGTACGTTAATGTGTGTGTTAATGTGCAGAAAATTTGATTTTACAAATTCATTTCCGCCGATCGAGGTCGCAATCCGACCCAATTCGCAGTCCGAAAACCTTTCGATGAGCCGCAATCTGGCCAACTCAATTCCACACGATGTGCCACTGGGCACTTGCACAACACAATTGACTACAATCATTTTTAATTCAAGACAATTCCAATCACGAGTTCAAGACGAAGGATTATTGCACAAGCATTTTGGAAAGACTCAAGTATCATAATTTTAGGGATGTTTTCTTATCTCCCTTACTTTTATTTATTTTATGACAATCGGGAGATTGCCAAGTTTTTAAGGGGGGGATGGTTGAGTTATAGTTGAAATTTGAAATTTGTGCAATTTTTAAATTTTCGTGGGTTTATAGTGCTAAATTTTATGTGATTGATCACTATTTCKGCGCTGAWTTGTGTTTGTATGGCATGCCTTTCGAAGTTAGCTAAGTATGATTTGAGGTTCTAGTCTTTTAAGCGTGCATAAGTGCATAAATTTCTCAAAATTTATTATTTATATATTGTAAAATGGTATTTGTACGCAATTGATTTCGCAAAACCTTAAAAGCAGCGTCAATTCAAAACTTTTTCATGCAAAAAGCCTATGAGTAGCCTGAGTTATTATCGTCATTGCATGTACTTGAATGAGTTTTGATTTGAGATCTCTTAGAAACTGTTGTGTGTAGTTGATTTTGAAAATGAGGTTAAGGCACAGATATAAACCCTATTGCGGCCATATCCATATATTATTAGCCACTATAAATTCTGAATGAGCCCATCATATCCAAATAATCCACTTCCTTTAGCCATGAGTGATTTTTGAGTCGACTCCTGCAACCATTAAAAGCGTGGGGTAGGAGGAGTTCGTTATTTTTATTGGTTAGTTGAATTTTGGAAATTTGCCAAGGGATTTATGATTTTGTAATAGTATTGGAGACCACTATACTTAAAGAATTTTTTTTTAATAATAATAAAAAAATAAATAAAAAAAGAAAAAGATCCCATAAAAATAAAAAAGGGGACAAAAAAAAAAAAGAGAAGGATGGTGAGTCTAGTAGGATAGTGTTGAGTCAATGCCTACGCTAACAAAGGCTTGTGTTTATTATTTATTTTATTTAATGAAGCCTAATGTTTAAAAGGCATGAGTTGTATAGAAGCGTATTATAAGCCTCAATTGTATTTAAGTGGTTTGCGCTACAAGTCGGTTTTAGAGTTACGAGTTGGGAAATAGCCTAAGATTAAAGGCTACATTATGAATGTTTAGTGAGGTTTTATTTTTGAACGAGGTGAAGCGCATTGCTTCGTGATTAGAATAGGTTTGGTGAGTTATTGATCACGTTAGATCGTGAGTTAGCCACACGATTTATATATTCCACACCCGTCCAAAGAGCCTTACATTACAACCCGTAAAGACCTTTTCCGATTCTTAGTTTGATAACACACTTAATTTGCGATTGAAAAGAGATTGATTTTCTGTTCTTATTTACTGTGCATGTATTTGAATGAATTGAGCGTATACACGTCCCATGCAGCAATGCTTGAGTGGTTTTGAGCGAATACCCATATATATTACCCTTTGTGAGGATGCATGATTTTGTTTTTGAAGCGACATAGTAATAAGGGCAGAGTGTTTGAAGTTGCGTTGCATGTATCTATATTTTCAAAATTATGTATGTAGCATAGCACGACTCTTTACTTGAACTGATTTTCTTTCTTATTATACTTTGAATCTATCGTTTGTTCAAGGACGAACAAACCAATAAGCGTGGATTAGTTGATTAACACAAATTTGTCTTGATTTTAGTTAATATTTTATTTAGTTTTTATTGTTGGTTTTGATGAAAGTTGGATAGATTGAGCATATTTTCGTATTTTCTTATCTCCAACTTATTCTATCATATTTTAATTATAATTAATTAATTTTATGTTTATTATGGGTATTTTGAAGTGTTTTGGCCTGAAGATAGTCGAGGATGGGCGTACGAGTGGAGTTTCAGCGAAAACGGGCCACGATTTGAAGAATTTAAAGCTGTCGACTTTCTATAATGGTTTTCCTTATGGAACCGTTCTAGTATCCTTGGCCGACCACAACTCTCTGTAGCGTTGGACAAATGTACTCTAATCAACTAACCCACGCTTTATTGGTTTGTTCGTCCTTGAACAAACGATAGATTCAAAGTATAACTAGAAAGAAAATCAGTTCAAGTAAAGAGTCGTGCTATGCTACATACATAATTTTGAAGATATAGATACAAGTTACGCAACTTCAAACACTCTGACCATTATTACTATTGTCGCTTCAAAAAAAATCATGCATCCTCACGAAGGGTAATATATATAAGTATCGCTCAAAAGCACTCAAGTATTCCTGCATGGGACGTGTATACACTCAAATCATACAAATACATGCACAATAAATAAGAACAGAAAATCAATCTCTTCTCAATCGCAAATTAAGTGTGCTGTCAAAACTAAGAATCAGAAAAGGTCTTTACGGGTTTTAATGTAAGGCTCTTTGGACGGTGTGGAAATATATAAGTCGTGTGGCTAACTCATGATCAATCATGATTAATAACTCACTCAACCTACACTACCACAGAAATAAGTTTTTAAGGCGGTTTTTTTTTTTTGTTTTTAAGGCGGTTTTAAAACCGCCTTAGTATCTACAGCCGTAAATTTTTACGGCGGTTTTTCTTGAACCGCCGTAGAAAGTGATGCTTTTTACGGTGGTTTACGAACTGCCTTAGAAAACAACGGCGGTGGATTCTACGACGGTTATTAAAACATACCTTCTAGAAAGTCTGTTTTCAGAAGTCTATTTTCTAGAACGGATTTTGAATAATACCTTCTAGAAAGTAGTAAAAAAATTTTTAAAAAAAAGAAATGAAAGCAGGTGCACCAAAATATGGGCAAAAATAAAAGGATAAAAAAATAAACTTAACTTTAAAAATAACAAAAAAATCATCCTTGCGATTTTACACCAGAGGCAAACAATCAATACAAGACGCGAACACACTTAATATTCTTATCATTTTAAGTCTTTACAATTTTGAATGGGCATATTACTACACCGTCATCCTCCCATCAAGCCTACGGTACTGAATTGAATAATCTTTCAACGAAGCTTCTAGCAAATCCAACATCCTCGTCCACTGCGAGAACACAAGCACTTTCTCCGCAACAAAATCACCCACCGGCTCCTCCTTTTTCACCGCCGACGAATCACAGCCATGCGAAACCTGGCTCTTCGGCTTGGAAATAGACAGCAGGAGCTGGAGGGCAGCTTTAATCTTGGACGAGTTCTGCGGGCAGATCGGAGGAAGAGGATCCAAACTCCCCGCATCAGGGATAATCCCAGCACACCCCCGATCCAATACAACATCCCGCAGCGTGTCCTTGGAAAAAACAAACGCCATTATCAGAATCGTCTTGCAATCCTTTGAGCTTCGCTCATATAGGTTTTATTACGCCTGGAAAAATACAATGTTGAGATGTTATTATTAGTACGAAAAATGAGATTGTTCAGAAAAAAGAAAGGTGTGAACCGGGGCAAGTGTAGAAATTAAACCAGCAGCAGAATACTTTTTTTAAGGATTAATTAAAATTAGTACCCTTAGGCCTTAAGATTCGGCCTAATTACAAAAAAGGGTAACTTCTGAAATTATAAAAAATATCCCTGAGTTTTTGTCTAACATTTATCCCTTTATAAGCGAAAAACATTTCAAAACTCGACTATGACACGTGTAAAAATATTACAGTTAGCAAATTAATTCAAATCTGAGGCGTATTTCTTGTAATTTCGATTTTTTTTTTGGTAATTAGGTCAAACCCTAAGTGCCTTTTTTCAGTTTTATAATTATACCAAAATCTAAAGCACTCGTTTCTTATGTTTAGATGCTGATTATATTTTACACTGAAAGCTATCAAGTGAATATTTTCAAGGAAAAAAAAAAAGAAATCCTAAAAGTGAAATCCTAGAGAAGTTGGAAAATCTTCAGGGAGAAATTTGTACTTACTCGCACAAGAATGCATCTGCTTCATCAATGAAGAGCAACAAACCCCTATTGGACTTCTTGGCCCAATCAAACAGCTGGTGTATCTTCGTGACAGCCTGAGAGCCCAGCGGTGCAACATCACCTCCGGTCATCAGTGCATAATCAAGGCCCTATAAGCAAAAAAACGACAAAAGACAGCAAGAGTCAATAACGATAAAGTCAACGCCTAGTGTCGAAATAACAAATTCCATGAAAAAAGGGAGAGGTTACAATGTCATACAGATTTACGGGCAAGCTCCCTAGCAGCCATTGTTTTCCCTGTTCCCGGTGGGCCATAAAAGAGCATGTTTCTAAACGGTGCCTGGTGAGCTTTTGTATTTGCCGTTGCATTTGCCAACTGCTCGATCCGATTCTGGAGAGAAGGGTGTAAAACAACATCACCAAAACCATTTCCATTTGGAGAGCTGGGACTTTTAATAATAGCCCCACGGGCACGTGAAATTAACCCAGACCACGGGTATTTCCCTCTAGAAGATTCCCGGATCAGAGATGGTTGCCCTAATATTCGGTCCACGTAGCTCCAAATCACCCTAGCACCTTCTCTAATATCCACAACGTAAAACTTATGTTAATAAAGGGTTAATTACAAGAGCTACCCCTAAGGTTTAGTCTAATTATAAAAAGACCCACTTATCTCTTAATATTACAAATAACCCCTCTTGTAAACTAAAATAATTTCAAGGGATTAATCGTCATTTTGAAAGATATAAATATTTTTGGATGGACATATAGACCAACTATGATTACACGTGGTGATAAGTCATCAAACAGAGTTGCTGCAATTGGTGACTGGGAATGTGTTATTGGCTGTTTACATGGATTTTGTTTTCACTCTAGTTGATGGTGTTAGTAAATTTAGGGAATTAATCGTATATTTATGATTACAACCGTGTAAATATTTGATACAACTGTACATTTCAATCTTGATTTGAGAAATCACTCTAGTATTTATCTTGATCTACTTTTCATCCAGAAAATTCATATGTGTGGCTTATCATTATTTAGATTTTTATTTATTTTTTTCTGCTGGTGATGATGTTTCTAAGTATGTGGAGTTATTTTATTTTATATATACTCCTTAGCCTCTTGTAATTTAGCTACAAGGCATGCAATTTGTGCTCTTGATTATTATCCCCATGAGCCTCTCGAAAATTAATTTACTTTTTGTGTAATCACGCCTTTCTGTTCTAATGAAGTATGCATTCTTGTTTACGCTAAGGTTTTGTGCTCTTGATTATTATCCCCATGAGCCTCTGAGTATTTTGGTTTTAATTATCCCTTTAAACTTTACAATTTTTTTCTTTGGTTAAATTGCTAGCTTTAAAAAATTCATTTTCTTGTTGGTTTTATAAGATTCAATCTCTAGCTTCTCTAGTATCGTACCTATTGGACAAGTTTATTTAATAATGTATATGCATTACCCATTAGTGGGTTGTTTATTTGAGCAGACTGTAATGTCGCTTACACATGAGGGACATCTTTTATATATGGCTTTTGGACAGATTTTAATAGATAATTTCGTTTAATCAGGGGGTTTGCGAGCTATTTTAAACAGACCAGGATAAGCTTGTAGTAGCTGTTGCAGGGGTAACAGCTCTAGCAGCAGGTGTCTACACGACAAGGTATTACCATTTCGGGACAACAACCTCAGATCCAAAGGATTAGTTGCTTTGCATTGCATTGTATTTCAACGTTCACATTAATTTTTTTTTTTTTTGGGTCTTTCTATCAGCTTTGTGATTCTTAAGTCTTAAATTTTGATAGCTTGCTTCTCATCCTTTTTCCAGTGATTAAGCACTGATATCCATAATCTTATCTTGGGATTTTATTTTTATTTCATAGTTGATCGCCATCCATGATTATTGCATTTTGTTTCTTCGAGCATTAGAGTTTGTCTGCTATAGAAACTAAAATAGTGTTTTGACGATTCACAAAG
>BMAC01003155.1:0-11638 GCA_014905375.1 Phtheirospermum japonicum
TTAACTCTAGGTGGGATTGCAGATGCAAAGGATTGAATCAACTACACAATTACTTTCTGCTTTTGGTTTTAGTTCCAGGAAAATGCAAACATGGTAAATAGTATGCTTAGCTGCTACTGTCAAGTGTAAAGGTTTATGCTGAACAAATTTGTTTATGCTTACAGACAGAAAAGTGTAATTGATGATAGTTCATTCATTATGAGTAATTTATTAGTTGAAATAATCAATATATTCAAAATATTTATTATTTAATTTTCTGCTTTTATTTAATTTTGATGCTTAGCATAATCAATTTCCTACTTTTATTTAATTTTAGTGCACCTGCTTTCATTTATTTTTATTTTTTAATTTTTTTACTATTTTGTAGAAGGTATTTCTTTAGAACCGATGTAAAAAGTGAACCAATTAATGGAGTTTCTAAAATCGTCGTAAACTTAACATTCTACGGCGGTTCGAAAATCGCCATTAATGTCTTCCAAAACCGCCGTTAAATCCCACTTTTTTACGGCAGTTTTTAAAAAACCGCCATAAAATTTAACGGCGGTTCAAAAACCGCCGTTAAAAGTCAGAAAAAACCGCCGTTAATTAGGCAGTTTGCAGTAGTGGTGTTATAGCTCGAGAAGACGAAGATTGGATAAGCAATGTGCTGTGCTGACACTGGGTACCAGTCTGACACTGGGTTACCAAGTGTCCGAGTCATGCTGATACTAGCTGCCGCAGCCTGGCTCGCGTCGACTGATGCACCGTCGACGCAAATGTTCTGTTGCGTCGATCCTAACTCTGTCGATCGACGCACTAACTGGTCGACGCGTGCATCCTGTCCCGCGTCGACTGACGCACCGTCGACGCAAATGTTCTGTTGCGTCGATCTTAGCTCCGTAGATCGACACACTGCCTGGTCGACGCGTGCAGCCTGGCTCGCGTCGGTCGACTCACCGTCGACGCTCCTGCAGTTTGAGCGGTTATTTTCGAAATTCTATATAAAGTCGGTGGTTTCTTTATTTTTGGAGTGCTGGGACGAGGGGGAAAGGCCATAATAATACAGAAGACCCTCGGTTCATGCCACCATTTCAATTCATGCAAAATTAGAGTTAGATAGTTAGTAGTTTCGTCGTTTCATGCCGTCCGTCGTTCAAGGCCGTTTCTCGCCGCTGAAGATCGTTCGATGGCTGATGCTTTTATAGATTATAGGTTTTTCTGCACCTTTTTATTTGTTTTGTGTATTTGGCTTTAATAATCTTTGCTTTGATGTTGTTATGTACTTGGGTTTTGTTAATTTAGTATAAACCTTTTAATCGTTTTTCCTAGTTGTTAATTTATGTTATTTGCTTTAGTAGTTTAGTTGTTAGTTCTCGTTACGTTAGTTGTTTATTTTATTATCGATTGTGATCATGCTTGTGTTATTATTATGAAGTTGATCATGATGATGCTTGTAAGCTAATTTTATCGTTCTAGTGCTTAGGGTCGTTTAGAAATATCGGGACTGACAACCCCGATCGTGAAGACGATTTTATGCACTAGACCCTCGCTTTTATTAATCATTTTTAAAAGCTTTTAATTTTATTGCTCGTAGATGTTAACAAACCTCAAACTCAATTTGATCGAGTGTTTAGTTTAGTTTTTATTTTTGTTTCTACATACGTAAAATCAAACACCGAAATAGTTTCCGATTAGTTTTCCTTGTGATTCAACTCGAGTCAACTTATCGACTACAATAGCTCCGTTCTCTTGCGGACGAACTTTTCATTATTTTAAACGTGAAAAAGTTTGATTCAATTATGCGTAAAAATTGTGGTACGTTGTGTTTTTGTGGTCCGGGGGAAGGTAACTTTATGGCCGAAAGGCACTTCTCCCGATCCAGGCGAGCTTGTGGGAAGCTGTGTTTGTGGTACGTTGTGTTTTTGTGGTCCGGGAGAAGGTAACTTTATGGCCAGAAGGCACATCTCCCGATCCTGGCGAGCTTGTGGGAAGTTGTGTTTGTGGTACGTTGTGTTTTTGTGGTCCGAGAGAAGGTAACTTTATGGCTGGAAGGCACTTCTCCCAATCCAGGCGAGCTTGTGGGAAGCTGTGTTTGTGGTACGTTGTGTTTTTGTGGTCCGGGAGAAGGTAACTTTATGGCCGGAAGGCACTTCTCCCGATCCAGGCGAGCTTGTGGGAAGCTGTGTTTGTGGTACGTTGTGTTTTTTGTGGTCCGGGAGAAGGTAACTTTATGGCGGAAGGCACTTCTCCCGATCCAGGCGAGCTTGTGGGAAGCTGTGTTTGTGATACGTTGTGTTTTTTGTGGTACGGGAGAAGGTAACTTTGGGCCGAAGACACTTCTTCCAATCCAGGCGAGCTTGTGGAAAGTTTGTATTTGTGACAAGTGTGGTGTTTTTACAATGGGAGAAGGTAACTCTGGACCAGATGGCACTTCTCCCGCATGTTATTTGAGAAACTGAATAATATAATAAAATTTTGCGAGCTGTTGTGTTATTGTAGCGGGAGGAGCTATCTCTTAATCGGAGTGTGCTTCTCCCGCACAAGAGTTGGTTGTGATGGGAAAGTGCGTCTTGCGAGTTGTTCCGGCGGGAGAAGCTATCTCTTGGCCGGAGTGTGCTTCTCCCGCATAAAGTTTGTGTTTTGAGAAATATAATAAATGAAGTTTCTATAGTTGAATGGTTGAGATGTTTGAATTACATGTTTTGATTGAATAATTGTTTTGTGCGAGTTAATATGTTTTATGTGCGAGCTGATTTTAGCTCTATTGGACTGTGTATAAGTCATGGTTTGACTATTCTTTCGAATCCCATGGTCTTATGAGAGTATGAAGTATGAGTGTGATTGATTACAAATTCGTGCGACCTATGTGCGAGTTGGGTTTATTTGGCTAATATGGGTTAGCAAGTTTATTTGGTTTAGTTTATTTGATTTGGATTACTTAATTGATTTGGTTTGGTTTGATTATTTGGTTAGCATATGGGGGACTTGCTTGTTTATTTGGCATTTACTTTAACATGTTTGAAATACTTGGTTGCATTAACTTAGAAGACTGACTGGGTTTCTTGGTCATATGTGGTTTAATTTGATATACCAACCTGTATCAGTTCGGCGATAGTTTTTGTGGAATGGGCTGACGCAATCTTGGGCCTTGATGGGCTATTATGGATTATGATGTCTTGGCGAGCTAATGAAATGGTTATTGTTATAAGACGATACTTAAGTAATAATTATGGTTTGTGGGATGGAATGAATTTTTGATCGACCTGTTTTAGGTCGAGTAAATGACTTATGGTGTTTCGAGTTTTTCATAAGCATATGATTGTATTTTCTTGTATTATTGTACTCGGTTATAACTTCATGCTGCGGAGGGAAGGCTGTGTGGTTTTAGGTCGTCAGGTATGGGTCTGGGGACTCGACTTGGGGACTCGTAGGTATGTCTTCTTGAACGATAAGTGAGCTCATCGAGCTGATCTTTTGGAGGTCGCGGTTTTATGTGGTAAATTCTTATGGGATGATTGATATTATAGCTCGGTATGTTGAGTTGTGTTATTCTAATTTGGTTCGGTAAGATGGCAGAGTGAGTTATGCGTGTTTATGCTTTATTTGTTTATGGTTGTGTTTTTGAAATTATTGAGTACGGATGTGATTTTAAGTCGGTGGATAAAGTTGTGTGGTTTAGGCCATCATATATACAGTTGGGGACTTGGTCTGGGGACTTGCAGGTCGTCCCTCGCGACGTGATCATGCTATCTTAAAAAGAAGAGAGCTCGGTAAGCTGAACTTTTGCAGGTCGCAAGTATACTTGATAATTTACAGTGGGATAATTGGTATGTTAGCAAAAGTTTGTCGGGTTGTGTGATCCTGAGATACGGTCTGGTAAGGTGGAGTAGTGGTTTATTTATGTGCTTGTATTTTATTGTTGATTGTAGTAGTTGTGTTCTTTTAATTTTGTTTTTACATGTCCTACCTGATTTCATACCCCAATCAGTTAGAACATGGGGGACTAGATGATACGGAGCAAAATGTCCAAACGTGATATTATTTGTTGTATGAGGTTATTTGTGGTAAGCGACCTCGTTTTTAGGAGAGGGTGTGCCTCCTGTAAGATGGGCGAGCTGTATTGTGTTCTTGAGGTGTGAGCGAGCTGGTTTGTGTAGAGTAGTGACCTGTAGTATTGGGACGAGTTCTCATATAGGGTCGCGACCTCTTGTGGTTTGAGCTGTGTATTTGAGCTCGATTATGGGATTTGTGAATATCAAGCCTGCGGGCTTAGTGTGAGTGGTTTATGGGGTCCCGACCGACTATATGGAAAGAATAACAGGCCAAGACCTATTTTGATGATTTAATGAGAGGTTTATTATTTATGGGAATTTAACATATAGGAGGAATCCTTTTGAGACAGTTGTGGAATTATGGTAGGAGAAGGTAACCCTAACTTGGAGAGGGCACTTCTATATTATCTATAAAAGGAGGAGGCATACCTCTCATTATTCTAAACCTATGATATCATAATTGCATCTTGTATGATTTGAGTGAAGGGATTGCGTATTAATTTCATTTATTGACTTAAGTATCGGAGGGTCTTAACGGGTTGGGGGTGGGACTCTGATCCGTTCGAGGCGCTATTTTGCAGGATTAGGAGGTCGCCAGGAAATTCGTGGAGGGCTTGACATATCGCTGTGACGTGCTTGGAAGCAATTCTAGGTCACTGATAGCCCAACTTTTTGAATTTATCAAAAAGTTATATTCCTGGTACACCAAGTGGTTTGTTTTTTTTTTTTTTTCAGGTAGGGCTGAATATTCTATCACGCGGCTCGAGTGTTACTTAAAGCAATAACAAAATAAATATATGTTTGGAAGAATTATAATTGAAAAAAGAAAAAAAAAAAAAAACTTCTTTATCATTTTCCTCAGGGGTGAGAGGACTCATATAAGATGTATTCTTGGGTGAATTTGTTTTTGTATTCAAATCTCAAATCCATACGGGGTAACTTTGTTGTGGTTTGGGATAAGACTTGGGGCATATTTGGATGCTTTGTTATATATTGACGGTTGGATATTGTTTACCTTTGCTTATTTCCATAATTCTATACTCAAACCTGTTTGTGCTATACTGCGCAAGTACACTAGGGCATGAATCTTAATCCAATAATTTGACCTGCTGTATTCCATGCTGTCATCTTCGTAAACACTGCTTTATTTGTTCTGCCTCTTAGGTTTTCGACTGGAGCCTACTTTCTGCACACAGAGGTAATTACAAATTAGGAATAATTACAAAGGTGTAGGTTTAGTCTATTTACAAAAAAACTCATCTATCTTTCAGAATTTCAAAAACCCATTTGATATTTGTTTCCATTTTACAAATTGACCCTAATTAGGGATCAAATTTGAAGGAGGTGGTGTATTTGTAACTTTGAAAAGATAACCGGATTTTTATGTAATTTAGACAAAAATAAAATAATTTAACCTTTTTTTATCTTGATCTAATTTGTTATTCTGGGTGACTGTGTTCACACTTGATAGTTCATCACATATTATTTTATTTTTCAATAAATTATATATATCACTGGGAGAGATTCTTCATAATGTGTCTTTACGCACTTGATTAATGTTGTGCTTTTTAGCACACATCATTCATTTGGGCACATAAATTAATTCTCCCTGCTGGGATTCAAGTATTTTGGCCTACTTTCTGCATACACCAGTGCATCCGATCCTTGTACATTTAACCGATCATAAGCCTTGTCCTATTTATTATATATCTTTCACTATGACAGAGATTCTGTTTTATCCAACAGGACTGCCAGAAATGCATCTGAAGAAGCTCTCTGACGGGTTGCCATTTCTGGCAGTGGGTGCATCTAAATTAGTAATGTTTCCAGCTGGTTGCGAAAAAATGCCCTTGAGACGAACCGGACTTGCGCAACCGCGGTCTTATTTATCATTTTCTTTTTCGTTTTTTTTTTTTTCAATTTAGTGAACAAAACTAAAAATCAGAAAAACAAAAACAAAACAAGAAAACTTAAAACATTCAGCCATCTTAAAATTATATTTTTTCACAAATATAAACTTAATGCACTATCCAATTGAAATACTTCGGGTAACAGCATGCCCAACTTTACAAAACTGTAAAACCCAATACGATACTCGTTCACTTATTCAAAACGATCCAAACTAATTTTACCTTTAAATTGATCCAAACTAATTTTACCAAGCATGAGTGCACAACTAACACATTGGTATAATTCCACCAACAAAAATGGATACCATCTTACAAACCTAAACTAATTATTTAAGGCCAATGGCAAACAAGTATTTATTTAATATAAACAAAGACAAATCTCAACAAAAATTATTAATACACAAACTAAATATAAAACAACAAGGAAACATAAAGTACTTAAAACCATTATACTTTCTGGAATTGGAACAATAATTATTAATACACAAACTAAATATAAAATAACACGGAAACATAAAGTACTTAAAACCATTCTATTTTCTGGGAGACGCCGCTGTAGCCATATTCTCAAGCACCGCCGATACATTCACCGATTCTTTCGCAACACCATCTGTTTCTTCATTGCTCATGTTGTTAAAGCTTCTCTTTCTCTTGGACGAGCTCGATGGAGCAACCACCTCTTTTTCTTTCTCAACCACCTCTTTCTCTTTCTCAGGCTGTGATTGACTGCCTAACTCGGGAAACAACGGAGGATCACGGCCACTTAGTTGACAAAAGACTTTTTCGACAGTGTTACTTATATCTTTACCCAAACCATTCTGGTCTAAAATTAACTCCCAAACGGATCTAGAAGCCTTCTCAAGTACTGGGGTTCTGCATATATTTTTGCCAACCACATCAGCTCCAAAAAGAATAAAAAACAACAAAAAACTATAGGGTAATTACAAAAACTACCCTTGACATCTAGCTTAATTACAAAAAGATACAGTTATCTTCTGTAATTTGTATTTGTCTTACAAATTGCACACCGTTGAGGGGTTAATTTGTAAAATAGAAATATATATGCCTAGGGGGAATTTGTAATTTCAAAAGATACTGGGTCCTTTTGTAATTAGGCTAAACCTCTAGGGTACCTAGATATAAATAAAGCATCTTGCTTCCAAAAAAAAAACCAAAAAAAACTAAAGCAACACCACGGACACTTCATCACATCATAACTCTCAACCAAAATGAGTGAAGTGTAGAAACCACTTACTCAAGCTCTTGTCGAAGTGCATCAAACAACTCTCGCTTTGTTTGCTTTTCAGCACCAGGAGTATTTAGAACCTTACTCTGCTCCACCATTTTTATCGTGTTACTCTTCAGCTCCTCCTGCAAACCACATACACGTCATTATCTTTTTTGCTTCTGCCTATGGTCTGTATCTATGCAAAAAGGAATCAACTTTCTAGACAAATCATGAGCACTGAAAACCCCAATTACATTCAAGAAAATATGAGATTGTGCATATTTTATGGAACTAAATGCATGGATTTGCTTATAACTACATTATAAGTCCGGGAATTCGACTTCTAATTATTTATACAACAGTTACCGACAACAACACCCAGTAACTATCTCATATTAATAATCCCATTAATAATGATGAAAGTTGACAATATTCATCTTTAACAGCTAAAATTTGAGCTGGAAGAGTAGCATTCGCAATTCTAAATACAAACCCAATCACCTATTAGAGTCATACACTGCATAGCAATTGTAATCAGTTCAAGCATTACAATTGAAGCAAACAAAAATTTGAAAAACTGCATGCACCAATGCCATAAATTTATAACCAACACATTCTACAAAATAGTCCCATCCAAAATTCTGACATGCCCAAGAAAAGTCACAAAACATGTTCTGCAGGTCACTCAAATATGTTATCTCCAATAAAACGACTCCTTGAATTACAACTTCATAAAATGTTCAAAGCACGATTTCATTAAGCACACCCCAGAAAAATAAAAAAGATACTAATTTTGCAAGAATCATCAAAAAGCAAGAGCCCGAAGTATATAATTGCAGTAATACACTCAATAGAGAGGCCAAAATCTTACGTTAGCTTTGAGCTGATTGATTATTTTCAATCGGATGGCGTCGATTGTGCCGTCGTTCATGAGAGTCTCCAGCACGTCCTCTGGGGTTATCACAGGGGATCCCATCTCGTAATGTCTTGTTTGGGGATTTTGAAATTACTGGGCTCGTGATTTTTCTGTGTTTCGTTGTTGAACTTGATATTGAAGAGTGGAAGGTTAAGAACATACGACGTCGTTATACGTATTCTTTAATCTTTGCTCGTTCCCAGATCAGCAGTCAAAAGAACCGGGCCGGCTTCCATTGTGCCCATATGCAAAATCGGGCTAGGTCAGGTTGGCTCAAAACTTCATCGGCCCAATAGACTAAGTAACGAAAAAGGCTATTTAGGGCTTAAGAAATCTCAGCCTGTCAAGCTTTAACATTAGGCCGATTGCACCAGCACGTGGGACAAAAGTTGGACACATCAAATGAGCAAGCCCGTTTAGGTTGTGGCTGCATGTGGCCAGTGTGTGTTCGCACTATCAATTATTCTGACTAAATTAAAATAAATTATTAGTCTATTGTAATTTTTTTATGTATTGTTTATTTGGTTATTCATATTTTATTTACTATCATGTTCTCTTAATATCTTACACTAACATTAATAATCGTCAAACAAATAAATTAAATATAATGAGTGATAGATGATTTATAGTTGGGATATGAATATAACAAATGATTTTTTAAAATATGTTTTTCTATTATTTGGTTACAAATCAACCCATTTTGGTAGCAGTAAACCAAATAAATATGAAAATATCATTCTTGTAATAACTTTGACATTTTAAGAGCAACATATTGTTGGAAATGACTACGGTGCATTTATGGTACCATGCCTCCCACCCATGTGTATTTATATCCATCCATTTTAAATTGATCAAACGTAATATGTGAGGAAAAGTGAGAAATGATACCTTCACGGTACCGTATACTATATTTTTACACCATTCAAAAATATTAAGAATTTTTTTCACTATTCACCGTATAAATTCTAGGTAACTTTTGCGATGTATTCGTAGCACTATTTTTCAGATGATTAGAATCACTTGATAAAAATTTAATTATAAAAATTTGCAAATTGATGGATATATATACATAATGGGGCATAGTACTACACGCAGTTATTTTATAAATTCTATAATACAAAAATGATGGTGACCGTATTTTTTCGTTTCGGCCGGAAGTGTTCAAATAAAGTCATAAATCGTTTGAGGTGTTTAAAAAAAGTTATAAACGGTTGGTTAGTTATTTTACTTTTAAATAAATGATTTTTCTTAACTACTCTTTATCTTTAAATAGTCCGTCTGTTCTTCTTTACAATGTAATTTTATAGCATGAAATAATAGTCCGTCTGTTCTTCTTACAAATGTAATTTTTATAGCATGAAATTAGAATCAGATTACGAAAAAATATGGTAAATAAAAATCGTTGGAGGTGTTTAAATAAAGTCGTTGGAGGTGTTTAAATAAAGTTATATATGCTGTTGGTTAGTTCATTTACTTTTAAATAAATGATATTTTGTTATGGTTTTTTTAACTACCATTTATCTTTAAATATTCCGTCTGTTCTTCTTACAAATGTAATTTTTATAGCATGAAATTAGAATCAGATTAAGAAAAACTATGGTAAATAAAAATCGTTGGAGGTGTTTATTTTTTTTAACTACCCTTTATCTTTAAATAGTCCGTCTGTTCTTCTTACAAATGTAATTTTTATAGCATGAAATTAGAATCAGATTAAGAAAAACTATGGTAAATAAAAAATCATCGGAGGTGTTTAAATAAAGTTATGAACTGTTGTTAGTTAATTTACTTTTAAATAAATGATGTTTTGTTCTGTTTTTTAACTACCCTTTATGTCTAAAATAGTCGTTGGTTCTTCTTGCAAATGTAATTTTTATAGCATGAAATTAGAATCAGATTACAAAAAATATGGTAAATATAGTTATAAAACCATTGATTAGTTAATTTTCTTTTAAATAAATGATAGCAATGATTTTTATTTTTTTTGATTTAAGTACTCTTTATCTTTAAATAGTCGTTTGTTCTTCTTACAAATGTAAGTTTTATAGATTGAAAATCAGAATCAGATTACAAAAAATAGCAGTGGATGAAAATATAGTTTTTGAACAGTTAAAGGGCCTAAGTTGCAAAAACTCGTACCTTAATATATTTCCAAACTCAAGGTATCTTTTTTAGAAGAGTGGGCGTAAAGATATATATATAAGCGAAAAACGCATCGCTTCTCTCTCTTCAATTCTCTACATTTCTCTCCAAACACTCTCCCCTACAAAAACCAAAACTACAGTGTGTATGCAAACAACTCTGAGCACTCTTCGAAATATTTAGCAATTAATCAAGATATTTCGACCTTAATTCTCCTTTTTTTCCTTATTTCATTATCCATTCTCATTTTCATGTAGAAAAATATTCTAGAATTTATTTTCTATCCCTATATTTTGTTACATTGGATCCCCATTCTCCTCTCTGCCTCAGTTTCAAACTCCATTATTACCACTCTAGCAGCACTGCGTTACAGGTAATGTATTAATTAAGAAACCCTATGAAAAAGGGGAAATTTTGGTTTCTTGCGTTATTAGTGTCCAGAGTGGGGATGTTTTTTCTTTTTTCTGCATGCTTTAGATTAGATCTTTAATTGGCTGAATTTCATTCTATTATTACTGCCTATTTTCTTGATGCGCGGTAGTGTGTGAAGAACTAAAAATTCTAGGGTTTTTTGTTTTTTTAATGCTACAGTGTGATGCGCATGGGAGATGTTTTATCAGGGTTTTGGAATCTAAAGTTTTTGGGTCAGCGTGTTCAGAAATCTTGAAAGGTATAATTTCTTTTATTGCTTTGCAAGTTTCATGATAATTTGATTTTGGGATTTTACATTTGATCCATTTATCTTTGTTATCTTGAAATAATCATGTTTTGATTTGGAATGTTGAATATTTTGGTATATGGTTTCTATGTGGTTTTGCAATTACATTAATCTTGATGTAAGTATATGTAGTTTTGGGTTACATGTCTGGATTATGCAAATCTTGTTCTTTTGTTTGATGGACAATCTATATTATGTAGTTACACACATGTGGTCAGTGAGCCACTTACCAAAATTACTGTGGGGTTTTTTAGATTTACTTTTAAACTTTTCATTGTATTGCTGGAGTGATCGAGAATTATAAGCTATGTTTTGAGATCTTGGCAAATGAGCATATCATATTGGAGTATTTGTGATCACTAACAGGTCTGACCAATATAAAACCTTGTCTCAAAAAGAAGAACAAATAAAGAAAAAGAAAATTAATGAAGTTGGAAAAAGCTACTGTTACATTGTTAAGTGTGAACTTACTTGTCTTTTGCATTTTAAACAACCTGGATGTTACTACTTTGTTGATCTTTTACACTTTTCCTTTTTTTCTTTCTCCATGTTTTGGTGCATAATTGAAATATTTTCAACTGATGTGTCTCTGAGATTGAGGAGTATAATGGTATCAAACCTTTCAGGCTATATGGCTCTTCGGAAATATGTTTCCCAGTGGAAATGCAACTCCTGTCAATATTAAATCTTTGAGTT
>BMAC01003157.1:0-17287 GCA_014905375.1 Phtheirospermum japonicum
CTCTCTAGGAAAACAACTGGATAGAATAGAAAAATATTTTCAAAATCAAACAGTTGTATCAATTGATTCCTCTCCTTCAAACATGAAGTACAAAAATCCAGTCTTTAAACCTTATCAAGTGTCCAGTAAAAGTGTCAAAGACATACAGGATAATAGAACTGAATTTATAAAAACCTTGCAAGATCAAATTAGTAAGGTAGGATTTATGCCTAGTAGTTCTAGTAACCTAATAGCCCCAGACACTCCCATCTCTGCATCCAATAAACTAAATATATTAAGTCAAGATCCCAAGATAAAGTTCAAACAATTCCCAAAACCAACTAATAAAATGAAGAATATTTTTTGGAAGAAAACAAAGCCAAAGTATGCCTTCCCCAGATTTAATTTTAAATGAATATTAGTATAATTATTTTGATCGATTAACACTCTTAGAGTTTTATTCACAATCATTAGTATTTTTTAGAGGAATTGCATCTACCTGGATTCCTTGGAAAGACTTAACTCTAATTCCTTGGAAAGGTGGATGGTTGGATTGAATCTTTTTAGATCCATTAATGGGTTCCCACTCAGGTATTTTATTTCGAAAAGTAATGGGATTTGCGTATTTTTTAAAAGGATATTTTATAAAATTTTCAGAAGCATACGTTTCAAACCAATCAAAAAATGAAACTTGAATTTTATTTTCTTCTAAAAACTTATAAAAAGTTTCTTTAATAATTTGTTTATTATTTGAAATGTTTTTTGAAGAACCAAGTTCTTTTTTCTAAATTATGCTTAGCATGAAATTCATCACGTAAGGATTTTTTATCAATTCTAAAATCTTTTTGTAAAGTATTTAATTTTTCTGAATAATTTGAAGAAAGTGCTAGATTAGTGAAAGTAATATTATTATCTAATCTGTTGATATCTTCATGTATTATTTCAGATTCTTTTTGTAAAGTATTTAATTTTTTCTGAATAATTTGAAGAAGGTGCTAGATTAGTGAAAGTAATATTATTATCTAATCTGTTGATACCTTCATGTATTACTTCAGATATTTCTTCTTTGAAACCTTCATGTATCACTTCAGGTATTCCTACAGGGTCATCTATCTTTTCAGGAGATGAACTTGTTAGTTCTGAAGAGATTAGATTTTCTGTTTGGTTATCTTCAGTAATTTCAGCTTTGTAGTTTTGAATACTTTCTTTTATCTTTTTTACTACATAATTCAATGTCTTTGTTTCTATCCTTTTTAGAATCTTTTCTAATTTTCTTTTTAATGAAAATCTTTTTTCGAAAAGGATATTTTATTGAATATTTAGGAGCATAAAAGATCTCAAACCATGGTGAAAAACATCATATTTATTTGATAATCATTTAGAAATTTGTAGTATTTCTCTTTAATAATTTGTTTATCCTTATCAAAGTTTTTAAAATACCATATTCTTCTTTCTGTATTATGATCAGCATCAAAGTCTTTTTTTTAATAATTTCATATTAGCTTTAAATTCTATTTCTATAAAGTTCTTTTTCCTGTAACTTATATTCCTAGCCAAATCTTCGGAGGCTGTGGAAGCAGAGTTAGAAGAAGTAGATCTATAGTAAAAAGAATCCATTTCTAAGAAGTTTTAAGGTTTTTTGAAAGTTAAATTTTTGCTACAAACCTGAGATTTACGGCTGCCTATCACTCTCGAGGACTTACTTTGACTCAGGGAACACACTCACAAAAATCTATTTCCGCAAAATTTAAAACTCTCAGATCAAGACCACTTTTCCTATATCACCACCCCCTCTGGTTCTGATACCAGGGGGCGACCCGGGACCAGCAGGGGGAATAGGAAGCAGAGAAGGAGATCTTAATAGATCTAGTTGATAAAGCAGATATCAAATATAGAAGACAAAAGCATAAGAAAGAAGATGGTTAGTGTTAGATAAATTATGGGGCTTGAGCCACCATATAAAACGAAATAAATAAATAAGTTATGGGGTTTTAAACCACCATATAAAAACGAAATAAATAAATAAGTTATGGGGTTTTAAAACCACCATATAAAATAAATTACGAAAATTAAAGGTATGGGGCAGAGCCAACCATACGAACAAGAAATTAAACTGCAGAAAATTAAAGTGCGGAATTTAAATTAATATAGGTGGTAGAACCGACCATATATTAGTATATATATATATATATATATATATATATATATATATATATATATATATATATATATATATATATATATATATATATATAATATATATATATATATGATTAGGTTCAAATGAGAACCATGTCCTTATATGTGAACCTAGGGTCAATTATGGGCCTTAGATCTAATTAAATGGATGGATCATATTTTTTATGTGTTTCCTTATTTGATTAAAAGCATTAGGATTGTATAATAAAGGATCTGCTAGTGTATATAACTAAAATATCAATAAAGCACTGTTATTGTATAATAAAAGCACTGCTGGTATATAATAAAAGCACTAGTTCGCAGGTTCGCATATAATGACCATGGTTCCCATTTGAACTCACCCATATATATATATATATACTATATATATAGTATACTATATATATAGTATATATATAAGGTGTGTGTGTGTGTGTGTGTGTGTGTGTGTGTGTGGTGTGTGTGTGTGTGTGTGTGTCTAATGTGGGTTTTTTTCCTTTCTTTTCTTTATTATTGAATTGATAGGAATTCTCTTGTTAAGACCCTATGAATCGATTAAAACCTCGGATTCAAACTAGAACCACGATGATTCAATAAGAAATCATAAGTTAAGCCAAGGATCCCCTGAGTAAGAACCATTGGATCATCACGTATTCCATGAATTAGATAAAATGACTAAAAAAAATGAAAGTTTTTTTTTTTTCAAATTGTTTGAAATTTTTTTGGAGTCCGGGCGCGAGGTCAAATATTAAGTATGAATCATAGTTCAATTATTTCTTAATCTAGTTCGTGTTACAGATACTCGAATAAATATCCGCCGAAGTCGAACCATCTCTATCGAATATATATATATATAGGGTTAGGTTCAAATGAAACCCTGTCAATATATGTGAACCTAGAGACTCATCTTGACCATTAGATTGGATAATCTTAATGGTTGAGAACATGACACGTCAGCAGGTTAATTATGTAAAGTATTGCATTAATTTAATAAAAAGGGTATTTTGGACATATATCAAYATTTCGAAAGAGCACTGCATTGCTCTTTAGAAAGCACACGGGTAAAGAAAAGCACTACGACTGTATACAAAAAAGTATCACAAATTTCGTTTTATAAATAAATGTAATTAAATTTAAAAACCTGAATATTAAAAGTATCACATGTGATTAATTTTAGCACTACAGTACTATATATAAAAGCACTGTTAAAAACATGAATATTAAAAAGTATCGCATGTGATTAATTTTATCACTACATTACTTTATAAAAAAACAATGTTAAATTACGAGTAAGAATTTTGGATTGTTACTATATTTTAGTTCTTTTATAATAACGTAGCAATGCTTTTTTTAATATTATTGCAGGGCTTTTTTACTACAGTATCACTGCTTATTTCGATTGGCGAGGGTTCTATGGTTTAAACCGTCCGAAATCCGAGAACCCGGTTCAGCTGACTATGATCAGCTTACTAAAATTAGCTGTACGAAGAAAGGCGTTGGGGGAAATTGGAGAATTTGGGGAATTAACTGGAGCTGCAGTTACAGGTTAAAAACTATGATTGGCATAGTACAAGCATCAGAGTGTTGCAGTGCGAAAATGAGGGCAGACAAGAATGAAAAAACAACCTAATAAGAAAATTAACAGGAAAAAAAAAAATAAAAAACAAAAAAACATATAAACTAGTAGTATATAATGGCTTTATTGAATTGGTTCTTCAATCTTTTACCCACAGAAAGGGGTTTTTCCCATCCCATTGCAGAAGAAAGAAAGCAGTTCATCATAAAAAGATTATTCAATTAAAAAATCATTATTATTATCTTTTGTGCCATTGCAGAAACAATCTCTTTTTTTCTTCAAAATAAATAATGTAGACTATTGACAAAAACCTTCTAATTTACTTCTTCTTCTTGTTCTTCTCTACAGTCGCACTACTGCCAGAATATATATATTAAGAAACTTGGAAGAGACAATTAAATAGAGAGAAGCAGCTAGCTATACAATATATTACATCTAACTGACCAAGAAATTAAACCTAAAAGATAAATCCCTAAGGTACCCGAACATTAAATTAGTGGAACGATCGAGACTATATATTAGTGCTCATACCCAGTTTAATTAATTCACTTGACTGGTCCAAGCCAACACCTTAATTTCAGAAAATCGCCGACCCGCGTGCTTGGCGAATAGTCGGCGTTTGGCGACGGCTCCAGCGGTGATTGCGACGGCTTCAATCGGGCGATGGCGTTCGGCTCCAGTCGATTCGAGACCACCGCCGCTGCCAAAACGCCCGGGGTGTGCTTCATCGCGGCCGTTTCCTTGCCTCCGCCGCTGCAAAACGCCGCCTCCGCCTCGCTAGTTCATTGGGCCGCTGCCGTCGACAAGTCAAGAGAGAGGGATGAGCGGCCGATTTTGGGGGAGAGAGGGAGAGAAGGGTTTGGGTTAGAGACGGGGTGGGTTGGGGTTTAAATTGATTAAGATGGTTTATGTAAATTTACATAAACACCCTTGTCCTTCTATATATATAATTTAATGAATTTAAAAAATCAAAAATTTGATCCACACATATTATTAGATCTAAGGCCTAGATTGGTCCCTAGGTTCGCATATATTGACGTGGGTTTCTATTTGAACCTAATCATATATATATATATATATATTATATAATATATATATATATATATATATATATATGATTAGGTTCAAATAGAACCCACGTCAATATATGCGAACCTAGGGACCAATCCAGGCCTTAGATCTAATAATTTGTGTGGATCAAATTTTTTCTATTTTTTAAATTTTTAAATTACATATATGGAAGGAGGAGGACCTTTACGTAATTTTGCAAATCATCCTAATCAGGTTAAATTCCTTCTCTAACCACAACCCTAGAAATCAACCCCTAGAAACCCGTTTGTTCCCCCCACACCCCCCCCCAATCGGCGCCGACTACAACACCATCTTTCTCCAAAACAGAAATCGGCAACGGCAAATGGCACGGCAGTCGGCGCAGCGCTTCCGGCAGAGACGTTCCGCCTTTTTCTCTCTCCCCCAATTTCTGCCGGAATCTCCAGTCGGCTAATTGGCGTCCCCTGTTCCTCGACGGCTCAGCATCTACGAAAGTAGGAAACAGTTAAAGCGAGGCGGCGATGGCGACAGCGGCGACGGAGCTCGACAGCGGCTCGATTTGACGGTGGGCGCTCGTCCGCGATTGTGGGGGTGCTGAGCCGATTTCTGAATTTGAAAAAAAAAGGGGGGAAAACGGGTTCTGGGGGAGAAAAATGAAGAAGGGGATGGATCCTGGCGAAAAAACTGGCAAGGCGGCGGCGACTCGGCTGCGTGGGGTTTGTAGGTGGCGAGTGGAACCGGCCGAGGTGGTGTTGGCGGACGATGGATGATTGGGGCTTGAATTAATCTTTGGATTAATATCCGTTCCATTTTTTCTTATCCGGAGATTTGATGATCTTTGTCTTCTTTAACGTTGCAGTTGACTTTAACGATTTCGCGTTCGGAGTTGGTTTTTTTGTTTTGACCGACTTTTTGCTCGGTTGGTGGTGTGGGCTTGTTCGTTGTACGGGCAGCCGCGAGGCGATCGATGGTCGAACTCCTCATTACGGGCTTATTTGATTTTTTGATCTCATTAACTGGGGCCCGGAGTTTATTAGCTTTTGTCGAAACACAGTTGTTTTTTCTTGCTCACTAACGATTTCAGGGCCGACAATCGGGGAAGTTGTTTGAGCTATTGACGGCCGATTTTATGGCAAAACTGGATTTCGGACGGCTTAAACCATAGAGATTCTCGCCAATCGAAAAAAGTAGTGATAGTGTAGTAAAAAAGCGTTGTAATAATATTAAAAAAAGCATTGCTACTTTTATTATAAAAGAACTAAAATATAGTAGAAATCTAAAATTATTAATCGTATTTTAACAGTGTTTTTTACATAATAATGTAGTGCTAAAATTAATCACATGCGATGCTTTTAATATTCAGGTTTTTAACAGTGCTTTTTTATACAGCACTGTAGCGCTAAAATTAATCACATTTGATGCTTTTAATATTCAGGTTTTTAAATTTAATTACATTTATTTATAAAAATGAAATTTGTGATGCTTTTTTGTTTACAGTCGTAGTGCTTTTCTTTACCCGTGTGCTTTCTAGAGAGCAATGCAGTGCTCTTTCGAAATGTTGATATATGTCCAAAATACTCTTTTTATTAAATTAATGCAATATTTTACATATTTACCCCCCTGACATGTCATGATCTCAACCATCAAGATTATCCAATCTAACGGTTAAGATGAGTCCCTAGGTTCACATATAATGACATGGTTCCATTTGAACCCAACCCTATATATATATATATAGGGGTGGGTTCATATGGGATCCATGTCATTATATGGAATCTGCGAACTAGTACTTTTATTATATACCAGCAGTGCTTTTATTATACAATCACAGTACTTTATTAATATTTTTAGTTATATAAATAAGTAGTGCTTTTATTATACAATTCTAATGCTTTTAAATAAATAAGGAAATACACAATAAATCTGATTCATCCATTTAATTAGATCTAAGTCCCATAATTGACCATAGGTTCACATATAGGAACATGGTTTTCATTTGAATCTAATCCTATATACACACACACACATATATGTATTAGGGTTCTCAAACCCATTACTTCTTTATGAGCCACACTGTACATACAACTCACAACAACACAAACATTGAGCAGAGGGCAACATGAATGGAGGTGGACGCAAAGGTAGTAAAATGAAAAGATCTTAATATATAAATGGATTTGAAAATGAATTTTAAAAAATACACATATTAACATATGTATATATATCGTATGTTTTGAGGGGACCATACACATATCAATAGTTTATATATATTTGTATGATTTCCTAAAAAATTATAGATGTAATTCATCTGAATCATCGAAAATAATGAAGATATGAGAACATGTTTAATATGTAAACCGAAAACATCAAAAAAGACAAAAAAAATAGATATATGATTAGATCCTATAAATAATTTTAAAAACATTAATCCATAGCGAATTAATAAAGAAAAGTATATTACCATTAGATATGGTGTTAAGAAATCTAAGATTTTTACGACAAATGAATTAGAATATTTCTTAAATTAAGAATCAAATGTTGAAACAGACAAATACTTGATATTTAAGAGTTTTGGACATTAGATTTTGCAGACGAAAGAGTTAGGCAGAATGAGAGTCAAGAGACGAGAGAGAGGAGTTTGTAACCCTAGAACTAAATTATGCCGATGACAATGAACAAAAGACTTATTTATACCTTGGCAAAAGAAACCTAAAGAAACATTTTTAACTTGAAACATCATAATTCGAAATATCAGTTTACGGAGCACTCAGAAGATGACATGTGTCATCCGTAGCAATCACAAAATGATACATAAATTAGGTGTTAGTAGTTTATGTATATATGTTAGATACATATAGTTTAATGAAATCCCTTGCTTGGTTGTCACTTTTCACCCATAAAATGCAGTTCATACACTTAGTTCATTCACTTGCAAAATTATGACAGTGGAGGTTACATTTCATTTTTATATCATAATATGACCCACATTTTTGGTTAAAAAAAAAAAAAAAAGGCAGAGCAGAAAACCAGTAAGATTTATTTTCTTCATAGTTGATAGTCAATACTATGGAGTGGGGCAAATCTGTCCATGGGCCCCAAATAATACAACGAAGCGTGGGCGTCTTTACTCTGAAACATCATACTGGTCACATTCGATAAATCAATGTTTCTCGGTTGAATATGTCATGATAGAAAATTTATTGCATGGACCCGTGTTCACTTTACTAGGTGCACCCGACATAATCTATTATCTTCTAATTATATGTGATAATATATGTCGACTTTTTGTGATTATATATGATAAAACTTTGATTCTAGAGTTTAACTTTCCATATTAGAGTTTAGTTTTTAATTTTTTTGAATTTAGTTTTCTATTTTGGAGTTTAGTTTTCCATTTTAGGTTCTCGGAAGAAATCTATCATCATACTAGTTATATGCGATGATATATGTCAGTTATATGTGATGAGATATGTCAGTTACATGTGATGATATATGACAAAATTTTAGGTTTTAGGGTTTAAAAAGTGATCTCAAACGCACTATATTTTTACAAATATTTAAGGATCGCCCGTAAGAGAATGCGTTGATCGTAATGCAGTGAGGTGGCTCAATTCGAATCTCTCGAGGAAGACTAATCAGAGGATATTTTTTGTGTTTGATTCACGAACGAGAAACTAAAGGAAAATCTACGATAAACACGCGATCAATTTTGGTTTTTGAATTTCTAACAACTAAGATGAGAGTTTTAATGATGAAAATTGAAATTTAAGACTTTGAAACGATGAATAAATAGGGGTCTAGTCTAGGTTCTAAACTCGTCTCCAAGATCAATTGACAATTTATCGAACACTTAATCAACAAACAATTAAACACTTTATAATTATCAATTGATAGTTCTAAACTCATTTAGATTCTAAAACCATAAATTATATTCTACAATCATCCAGAAATTCAATAATATAAACTCAAGGTAAGCAGCTAGCCTAATGATTGCTTTAGAGGGTGATTCGCCATAACCACCACCTTATGGCTCAAGAAGTGGGGGCGCAACCTTCGCACTATGATTACTATCACTTGGTCATCTTTCTCCAACTTTAAATAATGAGTCTCCACCCCTCTCAACATCTAGTTAGTGTAATATATTGATTTTTATTGCCCGTGATCTTCCCTTAATAAGACCAAGCTAATAGCAACTTCGCCCATAGAGATGTATATAACAAGGTTCTCCCCCTCTAAGGACTTAGTTAACAAAGATAGTTCGGTAATGAATATCTTTAGGTCCTCGAATGCTTTCTGATCCTCTTCCGTCCAATCGGATTTAGCCCCCTTCCTTAAGATCTAGAAGAAGGGGGGTCCATTTTCTTCAGATTTAGCTATTAAGCAGATCAATCCCGTCATCTCCGCCGATTCCTTCTAGTCGAGCTCAATCCCGTCATCTGACTTGTGAGCACCTATATTTCATTGATGTTGATAAGAAGATTCATATCCATATGGCTTTTACCTTCATGGTGGGAAACCTCAATTCCTATTTCCATCACCTTGTATCCTAGGAACATTCCTTGTTTTACGTCGAGCAAACATTTGCCCAGATTTAATTTCATTCCATATTTTCTCAATGTACCGAAAGTCTCATAGATATCGTTACATGAGTTGCAACCTTCTTACTCTTTGCCAACATATCATCCACATAGATTTCCATATTTTATTCTGATTGATCTTTAAACATCTTATCAATTAAACGTTGATAAGTAGCCTCTGTGTTCTTCAACTCAAATAGCATGACCACGTACTAATAGGTCTTTTTTGAGGTTATAACTCACTCTCCGTTGGTCTTCTGGCACAAAGGAATAATTTGGTGGAACTCTTGCGAGACGTCCATCATGCTCAATATATCATAGCCTAAAGTGGAGTTGACCAATTAATCTATTTGGGGTAGAGGGTAATGTCTCTTTGGGAACGCTTTGTTCAGATCTCTAAAATCAATTCACGTGCACCACTTTATCCCTCTAGGCACTATTATTGCATTAGACAACCACTCGCGAAATTATATTTCTATAATGTGTCCGGCTCTCAATAACTTTTCTACTTCTTCTTCTTCTTCTTCTTTTTCCATGACCTTATCGAGCTATTGCTCAAAGTATCGTTGCTTTTTCTTAACTAGCACTATCTTTGGATCAATATTGAGGTGATACATAGCTACTTCTGGCCTAATTCCTATCTATCTTCACTAGGTATTTTGGTGTTCCACCAAAGTTCATCTTGTTGGTCTTCCTATTCCGTAATCTGGCCTAATTCCTATCTATCTTCACTATGTATTTTGGTGTTCCACCAAAGTTCATCTTGTTGGTCTTCCTATTCCATAATGAGTTGTTATGCGACACTACATATTTAGGCTCCGTAATTATCAAATTCAGTTCATGTACTTTATAAAAAAAAAAGGTACTATCCTCGTTGTTTAGTAAAAACAAGAGGCAGAGATGAAATCACTTCGTAATTTGTCATATGGAGTAAGAAAAACAATAATTTCAATATTCTCAAAAGAAAGAAAACACAACAAGTACAATTTCAACATAACAAACAATCACAATATTTTCAATAGTTAGCAAACAATTTCCCCAAATTTAAATAAAAAAATTTAATTAAAGTTAGCGTATAAATGGTTTGGGTAAATTCGACCTAGATATACAAATTAGAGAAAACAAACATATCACATTGCACAAATCTAGACCGTCGAGCACAAACAAACAAAAGGGCAGCAATTTTTGCCTTTTCACTTAAATTCTCAGAAAACTAAAGTACACGAGTTGCATAATGAACTTTTCCACAATTTTGACACAAAAGAACGCAATAAAAAAATGTAAACATCATTGTATTTGGGCGAAGATTACGAAGAAAAAACCTGGTAGCTTATGCTCTTCGATCCACCGGTGCGGTGAGTATCTCTTCGATCTTCATGCGTTTAGTGGATGCAAGCGAGCGTTGAGGTTCGTAGGGTTTGAATGAAATGAGAATATAGTGGGTTTTGTTATAGGAAGAAAGAGTTTTATTCAATTTTGGGATAATTTTGGTAGATCAAAATTAAATAAGGGCATGAAGGTCAATTTTAATTTTTTATGAAATTATACATTTCATAGCCAAACAATACAATAACTAATAAACTTTATACAACTCAAAAACTAAAACAAACAAGTTAATTATTGATGGATCATTCTTTCCCAGCCTCTTTATAAAAATGAGAATTTATCAAGTTCATTATAGAAGGTCAACCAAACGGGCCTCAAGATAAATGAAATAAATTGCTTTGACATTACAATCATTACAACCATGACATAATATTAATAAAATTCCAACCAACCAAACAGCAAGCAAATCTAAGACTAACACCATCAACAACAAGAAAAACCAAAAACACAATCTAACCCCTTGTATCTTCACCTGCAAAACAGACAAATAAGAAAATAAAGAAATAATAATAATCACATCTTCTTTGTCAAAACTATAGCTTATTAACTTTTCAATATTCTCATTAATTTTGAGTAATCTAATTTAAACTCAAAATGCTAATCTTGGTGGGGAAGTTATTACTTAAAAAAGTTTAGTCGAACAACCAATCACAAAAATGAGTAACATCTAAACATTCACATCTTAAACCAATCACAAATTTACCACATAATAGAAGGGACACAGCAAAATCACGAGCTTCCTAGCTTAATTGTACTAGAACTCACCTTTAATAGTGTGTGAAAAAAATGTATCACAAACCAGTTTTAAAAAAGTGCAATAACAAATAAAGATAAAAAGAACCAAACATTATTAATTCACACTCTAAAAATTGATAACCCAAATGTCATTATTTTGAAGTGAGGTATTTATTGAACTTCATATACACAAATCCGTAAAATGAGTTTTTTGTTTTGTTTTTTTCTACCGAGAGTTAAGAGACGAAGTTACCCTTACCCTTAAAAGTAATTTCTACTTGGTGATGGCGTAGACAGCATAGATGATTCCAGGGATGTAACCAAAAAACGTCAATATTAGACAAATCCAGAACTCAACCTGCAACCAAAATTTTAAAAATTAAAAATTAATAATTCAACAACAAAATAGAAAAATCATTCAAATCCCTCCCACCCCCCAAAAAAATTTGAAATTAGATAAATGCATGTAGAAACAGTCAAACCACTATTTCTATAACCAAAATTATAATATTAAAACAAAAAAAAAAAAAAGCAATTAGTACTGAAAAGTCATAAATTAAATACCCCGCAACCAAATTTGAGGAAAACACCAAGGGGAGGCAGAAGAATGGCCACAAGAATGTCAATGAAATTTGCTGTCCCATCTGCCATTTTTCTCCTTCTATCTGATTTCTAAGAAAAGGAGGTGAGAAGGACAAATCTAGATAAAGTTATGAAGAATTTCGAACGGAGAATTATAAGATTTTTGGAGATGTAAAGTGAAAAGGTAGAAGGGCTTACTGATTTATAGGAGGAGGTGACGACGCAATTAGAGTGGCGTACCACGTGGTTGATTCTGATTGGGTTGTTGTTTATGCGTTGGAAAGGGTCTTTTTGCATTTGCGATTGCGTAAACCCGTTAACATTACCCTTTTTATTTATTTATTTATTACTATTTCTTGTATTATTGATTTCGTGAGGGATTCGAATATATGCCAACTATCATGAACCTTACTTTTGCCATGTGGACTCAACATCATTGGTCTGAGATGTGGATCCAACCTGTCCACGGGTTCGGATCCCCTGCTGCGTCCATAACCACAACATTTTGCTTTGCAAAAATTGGTGTTTGGCCGTATTTGTACATTTTCTATTGTGTTTGTTGTTTTTTCTTTTCTTTTGTTTTTATCTAGCATTGATATAGTGTATTAGGATGCACGTCAGAACTCAATGCAGACACTTATTTTAAAAAATGCAAGCCACAATACGGTAATGACATGTTTTAAAATAAATTATATTTAATATATTAATGTATGCAAATATTAAATTATATTGCTTTTATTTTCAAATAACTATATAAAATAATTACAACTTGATAAATCCAACGTAAATCAAAAAAATATAATATTCGTTTTAAAAAAATTAAAATAATCAATTTGAAATTTGATTTGAATCAAAAGTAGAAGATTGGGGTGATTATCAAATGAGTATAGAGCCATAATGTACGAATGTTCGAGTTGTATCTCAATCGTGTCTTCCATTGAAAGAAAAGAAAAAAGTGAAATAGACGTTGATTCTTGTACGTGTCTAGGAACGTCCGACACATGTGTGGTGACTAAATTAAAGTATCTTATATTTTTTAAAATAAGTATGACCCCATTTCTGTGTCACGACACGCGCGTGTTCATGCGTCCTATTACATTATATATCAAAAACCGGTAAAAAAACAATAATAAAATTTGAAGGAATTTTTTTTAAATATATATAATAATTATATATAGTACAAGCAATTTTGGAAAGCTAATTATATAATTCTAATTATAATCTTAATATATTTTACTTATATGTGTCTACATTATACTTTAAATGCGAAAAAAAGACAAAAAATAATATTAAACATGCAAAAGCAATGGAACAATGAAGGAAAAAAAAAGAGACAAAAGATAACATTAACACACACAAGAAAATTTCTGAAACCCTATTATTAGCTCTTCCTTCTCTCTATTTCTCTCTCTATGTTAGTTCGGTGGTCGGGTTTGAGGGTCTAATTCAGTGGGCGTAGTTGTAGCAGGGTGACATCTTTGATTGGGAAATTGTCGGGTTAGCTGCTCGAGCCCAGCTTATTTTTATGTTTGTGTGTTTCTTCAGTTTCTGGTTGTAGGTGTTGGTTGAGGGCTTAACTCATAGGCAGTGTTGCAATTTGAGGTTTGCTCGAGCCCAATTTGGGGGTATTTGGGTTCTTCGGCTGTGTCCACATTCATTATGGACGGAAGCCACGCCTCCCATCATCTGGAGTGTTAGTTTAGTAGTATAAATTGTGTTAATTTTGTTGGTCGATTAGGTCACTTGAGGCTAGGCTATTGGGATGTTATACCGTGCGTATTGCCAATGTTCGAGGTCTCAAGTGTTGTTGTTTGTTGTGGTGTTGTTTAGTCTTTTATCTTTTTCTAGACCATCCATGTCGATGGATTCCCTAAATTTTACATGAGAATTCCTCTTGTCTTCGGGACGATTGGTGTTTAGTTAGCCCTCAATGTATAGTCTTTGAGTTTTTATATAAATTTATAATTTAAAAAAAAGAAAAACAAGAAAAATGGACAAAGAAGAGAGTAAAATGGCACCGTATTGTTCCGATCACATGGTCCCACAACAAGGAATCCACCCCATGAGGATAAAACCTTCAACTAATTTGTTTAATTGTGAATTTCCAAATTAATGTGGCCGACTAATATTTGTTCCATGCATAATCAATGGTTTTGAATGAAATAATTTGTAAGAAATAAGAAATAAGTTTTGGACAATATTTTGAATGTCTCCATATTTATATAATAATGGGTAAGTGAACCCTATCAAAACATGTGTTATGTTTCTATATTATTTTCAATTTGTTTTTATATCCTAATAATAGGGAAAGTGAATCATGTCAATACACGTGTTTTATTTTTCTATTGTTTACGATTTGTTTCTATACCCTGTTAAGTTCTGATAGCCTAGTCAATGAAAAAGTGAAGTATAATTGCACTAATTTTTTTCTATACACTAAATAATGAAAAAGTGAACTCTATCAAAACATGTGTTAAGTTTGTCCCTTGTTTAAACTTCGTTCATCAAATGTTTCTATACCCTAAGTAGTTGAAAAGTGAGCCATTTTAAAACATGTGTTATGTTTCCACATTGTTTCATATTGTTTTTATACCCTAATAATTGAGAAAGTAAACCATATTAAAACCTGTCTTAGGTTTCTATATTTCCATGTTGTTTCACACTTGTTTCTGTACCTTAAGTAATAGAAAAGTGAACCTTATTAAAACACGTATTACTCTTCTAATAACTTAAAATGAAGCATAATTACACTAATATTATTTTTCTAACTCTAAATAATGGAAAAGTGAACTTTGTCAAAACGTGTGTTAAGTTTGCTTGTTTAGACTTTGTTTATAAATTGTTGATCTACCCCAGATAATGAAAATTGAACTTTATTAAAACTTGTGCCCTGTTTATGGATTATTTTCATATTGTTTCATACTTGTTTATATACCATAAGTAATGGAAAAGTGAATCCTATTAAAACTTGTGTTGTGTTTCTGCATTATTTTCGCTTTATTTCATATTTGTTTGTATACCATAATAATTAGAAATGTGAACTCTACTATATATGTATTATGATTCTACATTGTTTCCATTTTGTTTCATACTTATTTATATACCCTTATAAAAATTAGAAAAGTGAACTCTGTCAAAATATGTTTTATTGTTCTACATTATTTCCACTTTGTTTCATACTTGTTTCTATACTCTAATAATTGGAAAAGTGAACCTTGTCAAAATATGTGTTATGTTTATGTATTATTTCAAGTTTGTTTCTATAACCTAATAATTAGGAAAGTGAATCATGTCAAAACATGTGTTATGTTTCTATATTGTTTTCAGTTTATTTTAATATGTTTCATAAATATTTCATATTTGTTTCTTATATCTTAGTGATGATTTCTAAAAACTAAATAATGATAAAATGAACTCTACAATCTTTCTAAACCTAAATAATTAAAAAATAAACTCTATTTAACTTATTTTATCTTTGTAAATCCTAAATAATGGAAAAGTGAACCCTTATAAAATTTATTTATTGCTTTCCTAAAACTTAAATAATGAAAAACGAAACCTATTTGATTGCTTCTTATAAGAATATTTCATGATTGTTTTATAATTATATCATAACTAAATTAGTGAAACTCGTACATCAAAACTTTAAATAGCTCAACATGTAAATAATTGTTTGTTGTTTGTTTTGAGATTGTTTCAACACTAGTTCCAATATTATTTCTTAAATTCTATTCATGATTTTTCGATCTTTGAAACTCATCCACGACCATGTCTATTCTTCAAGCAAAAATACATGTTGTTTCTATATTGTTTTCAATTTATTTCTATACCCTAATTGATTGGGAAAGTGAACCTTATCAAACATGTGTTTCTCTATTGTTTACAGTTTATTTTTATTTGTCTATACCCTAATAATTGAGAAATTGAACTCTATCAAACCATGTGTTATGTTTTTGCATTGTTTTCAATTTATTTCTATACCCCTACAATTGAGAAAGAGAAACATATCAAAACATGTGTCATGTTTATGTATAGTTCCAATTTGTTTCGGCCCCATGATAAACAAATATATGTTTTTGTCAATTTTAATCATTCAAAATCAAGAAAAGCATATATGTCAATGGCTTATCCATTTTTATAGTGCACAACATTTCTTTTTTTGTAAAATCAAATGTGGGAAAAGAATATAAAAGGCTAATATATAAAAAAATGCACCATGTGCATTGAGCAAAAGGATAAGACAGACGGTTTTAAATTTATACTATGTTTACGCTGGAACCCATGTTGATCCAATAATCAAAATTTAGTTAGAAAGGGAGAAATCGACACATAATAAATTCTTCCGGATAATAACAACAATCAAGTATAATATAGTTTAATAGAACAATAATAATCCACCGAAATGTAAGATGCTCAAAGTCATAAATCAACAAATCTAAATGCAACAAAACTTCATTCCAAATACCACTCCAACAAAAATGGCAACATCTTAAAATGATAAAAACCAGTATAAGCCACACTCTAAATTTTAAAGAATAATCACCTGCTAACACAAAAAACGAGGTGTCATTCAAGTAATGACCAGAGTTGGATATCCAATAACAACATACTTGCTGCAATTTGTATAAAAATAAAATATCAATAAGACATGATTTAAATCATAAAATGAAATGGCGATCCGGATTCAGAAAGTCAATCATAAATGAAATATCCACTCAATCATAAATTTAATATCCACAAAATCAATACAAAGGAGGAGATGAGAACAAATCACCTTCATCTTCAAGCAGAGAAAAGAAAAACAATGAATAATGCATATACATCAATCAACTCAAGAAACAAACAACACTCACGTGAAACTTGAGAGCAAAGCTTTATTCGCAACTTAATAATGTAATAGAATTCGTACAAAATTACTATAGAAGTAAGAACATGATTTAAATCACAAAATAAATTAGAGATTCTTAAAATCAATCATAAATTAAAATCTCCACAAAATCGAAGGAGAGAGAGAGAGAGAGTGAGTGAGAGATTGTTAGCATACAACACCAGCACAAGCACATGCATGGTTGATTCAAGCTTTTGTGTTGCCTACTTATGAAAATTTGTCAAAAGATCAATAGCTTGCCCGCAAGAGAACGGGGTCGCGCGTAGTTTGGCAACTTGACTCGAGTCGTCTCTTGAGGAACATACAATCGGAATTCTCAAACAGTTTGTTCAACTT
>BMAC01003189.1:0-12406 GCA_014905375.1 Phtheirospermum japonicum
CATCCATCTCATGTGGCTCTCTCACCTTCATTGTAGAAATGTCGAATCCCAATTGATTATCGCTGGTTTGGAATTTTGTATTGTTTGGATTTTCTTTTCGATCCCAATTCAACACAGATTGTTTGGATTTTCTGCTAGGTGCTTTTTTGGGGGTGACGGGATGAGATAGGAGGTAAACCAATAGGAATTTCCCCCCTTTTTATGCCAACACATAAATATAAAAAAATTCTAATTTCTTTTATTTCCACGCGACCGAGAAACCCCAAAATTGAAGCCAAGTCAGCAATAACCGGCGCCTACTCAGCAAATTAGGGTGCAATTCAATTTTTCCGGTGATAATCAAACGAAATTGCAGAAATTTTAAAAGAAAACGGATAAAATTGAAAACAGGCCAAAAAAAGGACTAAATTGCAAAGTAGGCCAACTTACAGGACGAAAAAGTTTATTTTCCCCATCAGCGACCAAACCCTAAGGAGATATGGTCCAAATTTCCCATCTTTGATGAATTCTCCTTTACTAAACCCAGATTCTTGGGAGAGGGGCATCCCAACCTTCACCGGAACACTTAACCTCCACCCATTTATACTAACAGTTTCTCAGATGTACCAGATTCTGGTACATCAATTTGTACCCAATGCTTTTAGAAATAATGATAGGGTTTTTACTTGGCAGCGTGATTTTCTGGGCTTGTACCCATGGCCCAATTGTTATATTCTTTATTCCAAGCCAAGAGCTCGTCCTATGGCTTTTTCTATCTATCCGCCCGAGCTGGCATCCAATCTTTGATCAGGAATCCTTCCTCTAACAAGGACTGGAGGAAGAAGTTCTTTTTTGTTCATTGATCGAGCGGTTGGGGTTTTCTCCCTAGTGTCGATCCCCCCCCCCCCCCACTCACAAGCCTCGGAACGAAACACCCAACTATTCTCCAATTACTCCCTATTTCTTCACCGCTCCAGTTTTTCACCCTCGACGCACGCATCGGCACACCGGGTACAAAAACGACCCTGGTTTTCGACACCACTGCCCCACTGACTGTGGACGCAATGCAAGCCATGCATGAACTGTTTCAATACAAAAACAACCCGTTTCCCCCCCCCCCCCTCCCCAAATACGGTATGGAAGCTTCTATTATATATATATATATATATATATATTATATATATATATATATATATATATATATATATATATATATATATATATATGGTTTTCAGTGGTGTCATGTGATACTCCTGTTCTGTAGGCCATGTTATGAGTTGTTGTAGTCTATTTGTTGTATTGTTTATGATTGTAGTCTTTTGAAGTGGGGGACCAGTCAATTTTTTATGACTTCTTTTTTGTTTGCTTTTGTAAGCTTTTTTTGTGTATGCTCCATGTGACCGAATTTTTTTTAATTGTATTTTGTTTTTTTACTTGGCAGATTCAACTAGCACCTTTCTAACACTGTGTTTCAAATACGGGGGCAAGTTTCACTTCGGCCCAAGTTAATTTGTCTAATTATGTAGGTGGTAGTTCTTATAAGTTTGATTATATAAGTGTTGATTTCTTTATGGTGGAGGCATTCAGAAAACTGGCTTTGAGAGAGGGGGTGCAAGAACCAATGAGGTTTTTCTTTGAACTTGATGATGGTTTTCAGCTTATTAAAGATGATTATTTATTGAAAGATATGTGTGAAATTAAATTGAAAAGTGATAAGGAGGGTTGTTATATATGTTGAGGAACTAATTGATGGTGAGGTTGAGAGCCTTGATGATAGTGAGGGTGAGAGCCTTGAAGGTGTTGAAAAGAACATGAATGATATTGAGGTTGAGAGCCTTGATGGTGTTGAAAAGAACATGAAACACAATGAGGTTGGTATTGAAAAGAACAGGAATGACAGTGAGGTTGGTGTTGAAAAGAACATGAATGGCAGTGAGGTTGGTGTTCAAAAGAACAGGCATCCATCTCATGTGGCTCTCTCACCTTCATTGTAGAAATGTCGAATCCCAATTGATTATCGCTGGTTTGGAATTTTGTATTGTTTGGATTTTCTTTTTCGATCCCAATTCAACACAGATTGTTTGGATTTTCTGCTAGGGCTTTTTTGGGGGTGACGGGATGAGATAGGAGGTAAACCAATAGGAATTTTCCCCCCTTTTTATGCCAACACATAAATTAAAAAAATTCTAATTTCTTTTATTTCCACGCGACCGAGAAACCCCAAAATTGAAGCCAAGTCAGCAATAACCGGCGCCTACTCAGCAAATTAGGGTGCAATTCAATTTTTCCGGTGATAATCAAACGAAATTGCAGAAATTTTAAAAGAAAACGGATAAAATTGAAAACAGGCCAAAAAAAGGACTAAATTGCAAAGTAGGCCAACTTACAGGACGAAAAAGTTTATTTTCCCCATCAGCGACCAAACCCTAAGGGAGATATGGTCCAAATTTCCCATCTTTGATGAATTCTCCTTTACTAACCCAGATTCTTGGGAGAGGGCATCCCAACCTTCACCGGAACACTTAACCTCCACCCATTTATACTAACAGTTTCTCAGATGTACCAGATTCTGGTACATCAATTTGTACCCAATGCTTTTAGAATAATGATAGGGTTTTACTTGGCAGCGTGATTTTCTGGGCTTGTACCCATGGCCCAATTGTTATATTCTTTATTCCAAGCCAAGAGCTCGTCCTATGGCTTTTTCTATCTATCCGCCCGAGCTGGCATCCAATCTTTGATCAGGAATCCTTCCTCTAACAAGGACTGGAGGAAGAAGTTCTTTTTTGTTCATTGATCGAGCGGTTGGGGTTTCTCCCTAGTGTCGATTAGCACTCTCCTAGCTCAGGCCCATTTATCAAGAGGAGATCGATCCCCCTCCTTGGAAAGAATCATGCACACCTTGAACCAAAACGTCTTTCACCTGTCAAAACTCCTCACGACACCTATCCTGAGCTTCTTCAAATCCAGATAAGAGAGCGGCCCTTTGACTCCCGAAATCGGTATACCAAAAGAGCTCAACCAGCTCTACCTACCTATTATTTTTCATACTTAGGAACTTAATACCCCTTCTGTAAATTTCTTTCTCCCTTCTCTCTTTCTCTCTATATTTTTCTATACTTATTTATTATGGCAAGTCTCTTCTTCAGTCACAATGATTGAAAAAGAGGATGGCGTCTCTAGGGAGCCGCCCCCAGTGCCGAGAAGAGCCCTCTTGGCGAACCTACCAGAGCTGCCGTATCGACCGAGCTCGAGGTTGTGGCCAGTCCAGAAGGAATGACGAGGTTAGAGGGGGAAGTTAGGATGGAGGGAGTAGTCCAGTCAAAAAGGGTGGACACCCATGACATTGATCTGACCATCCACTCCAACTCTGATGATGAGCCCGCGCTTGCTTCGCGCAAACGTGCTCGCTCGGGCAAAGGGGGGGTCCCTTCTTGGTCCAAGGTGGTCACCACCAACCAGAGCTTCTTCAACAGATCCACTATTCTGGACTGCCCGAGAGACATGGCAATTCACTTCTGATGGGGCAATAAGTTGATCAGACCTGATTTGGGGTAGATCTGATTCGGAAGATCTGGAGTAGTACGAAGAGAAACAAGAGCAGCTTTTGCTTGAGTAAAGGTCTGGCCAGACCTGTTGGGAAAATAGGATACCGGGAAAGATGGGAAAAGCTCTCCCTTTTTCCTGGGCTGAAGGAGCACTCTACCAGAAAAGAAAGGAGGAAGACCTGTTTTCCTGACTCTCGATAAGGAGACAAGTGGGACCACTTGTCAGAATTGGTTGCGTAACGGCCCGTGATTCGCGGGGTGTGCTCCTAGGATCCCGGCTGGGGTCCCTACTAGGATAAGCTATAAATATCCCAGACTTGAGGCAGGGAGAGGTAGGTTCACACAAGCATTCCTTCTTATTTTCTGGAATACACCTCAAACGCTTACTGACTTAAGCATCGGAGAGGTTTCCACCGGAAAATCACCGGTGGTCCTTTCCAACCTGTTTTTGTGTGTAGGTCAGGCAAGGCATCCCAATCTTCAAGGTGTTATTCTGGACGTCGTATTTCAGGTCGAAACAACTTCATTAAAGGGCAGTCCCCTTCTGTCGATCGTCGAACCTTGGAGAAGTGGACGGGTCACGAGCTGATACAATCCTTCTGCCATGATGAGGCTAGGGTCAGGGTCTCACTTTTTTTGCCTCAATTGTTATTTTACTCATCCCTTCTTTCTTCTTCTATCATCTCCCTTTTCTTATTTTCAGGCTGCTGTTAAGAGGCCCGCACTAACAGTGCCGGCCCAAGGTTCCTTGATGAAGGCCGATCTGGCCAAGGAACACGCAGCCCTACAAGAGCGAGAGAAGAGGTTGATCACCCATCTAAAGGAGAGGAATACTGAGCTGAAGGCCGCCCAGACAGAGCTACATAAATCTCAAGAGTTGGAAGAAAAGATTCGAGCCTTGGTGTTAATCCAGGCTGAAGAGGATAAGGAAAACATCAGGGAAGCACGAGCTGAGGGTCAGACCGAGGGTGAAGCTAAAGGGCGAGCTGAGGGGCGCACTGAAGGGCAAGATGAATTTCTCAACTCAGAGGAAGGGCTGAGGCTTATCCAACTAGCTAGGGAGATGACTCGACGAGCCTTTATTGGTTCCATTGAGTTGTATGACATTCTCGTACCTAAGGCCCAGGTCTTCTACCACTTCGGCCTGGATGCTCAGGCAAAATGGTCTGCTGAAAACCCCTCTGACATTTTGATCACTCTATCCCCTCAAAGGATCTTCTAGAACCCACGATCTTCACGCATGTTGAAGAGGATGATCAGCTTTATCAGCTCGGGGCTCCTGAGTTTGCTGAACGTGTTCGCCAAGCCTTCTGCGCCTCTTCTTCAACTCTCTCTCCCCCCCTGAATAGCCGCTGACCTTGGTCTTACCACCGACTGTGTCTTCTCCTACCTTTGCTAATCTGGATGAGCTTTAGAGCAGTGCCCAATTTGAGCGGGATTTCGGAAAATTCTTTAGAGTGACCAAGCAAGTTGGGGGGAAGCTGAACACAGAGGATTATGATGCTTAGGCTATTTATTTTGCTCGGGATAGTCTGATCTGTATTTTGATTTTGTTTAGTCTGTACTTGAATAATATTTCATTTTATTTCCATTTTTTCTGTTTATGCATTTAGGGTTTCCGTGAATACAGGAAACCATAGTACTATTTGTACCTTTCCTTATTCTGTAAAATCCATCTTTCTTGTGCACAGTTTTCATTATAGCTCCGCCTTCTTTACTTGAGGAAATTGATATTCTGAAGAAGAAAAACCTTTCTTTCTTCAACGAGAATTTTCACCTTTCTGAGGAAAATGCTCAACTTCACGCAAAGTTCTCTCAATTACGCAGACTCTTGGGAAGGAAAAAGCAGAAGAAACATCATTACAAGCGCGAGTGGGTGGAGCTCCGCCAACTCAGTTATCAAATCCAGGAGAGAAGGGATGATTTGCTTGAATCAGTGTGTCATCCGACCACCACTGCCGGCGAGTCTCATTCTGCAACCGAGTGGGCAAATGGGTACCGCCAATGCCTTCATGAGACTGAATAGGAGCTGTGGCACATTTGGCGAGTTTTGGCTACTGATAAGAGGAACTCCTCATCTCAACCCTGATGCTTGTGCGATTTATCCTGATGTATTTTCATGCTTTGCAATTTGCCAGTATTTCTCTTTTCTACGCATTGTAATTGGATCTCTTAAGTTCATAAAAGTTGTTTTGCCTTGAATAGATTCCTGAGCTCTTGCCCTTGCTTAATTTTTTCGATTATTTTTGTAGTATTTCTTTCTTGGTCCATTTCTTTAGGCTCATGTCCCCAATTAGGTCAGGTCAGGGAATCTGTCCCTTAGCTAATCGGACCAATATTTTGGGGCTCGCACCCTTAACTGACAATCAGGTCTGGTTTGGGATATCCATCCCTTAGCTAATCGGGCTAACATTGTGGGACTCGCACCCTTAACTGACAATCAGATCTGGTTTGGGATATCCATCCCTTAGCCAATCGGGCTAAATTTTGGGGCTCGCGCCCATAGCTGACAATCAGGTCAGGTTTGGGATATCCATCCCATAGCCAATCGGGCTAAATTTTGGGGCTCACGCCCTTAGCTGACAATCAGGTCAGGTTTTCCTAGATCACAAGTCAATTGAATAAGAATTTTCATAAATAACTGGGTACATTGGTTTCACATATGATATTTTCGTAAGTTTGATATGTTCCATAGTCGTGGCAACTTGACTCCGTCCATTTGTTCAAGCTCATACGCTCCTCCTGCGAGAATTTTGACGATCTTGTATGGACCCTACCAAGCAGCATCCAACTTACCTCTAGTCTTGCCCAAATCGGCTCGGCGAAGAACTAGATCTCCTATTTGAAATTGCCTTTTGACCACTGACTTATTATAAGTTACCTGAATTCTTCCGTGCATGTGATCCATTTTCACAGAGGCTCACTCTCTTTTTTTCTCCACCAAATCCAAGGCATCTTGTATCAACATCTCATTATGATCTTCATTGAAGTTCAGTATTCTTTAGGTTTCTATTCCGATCTCTGTGGGGATCACGACATCCATGCCATACACCAAACTGAACGATGTATCTCCCGTACTTTCTTTAAGATTAGTTCGGTATGCCCACAGTAACGAGCTGAGCTCTTCTGCCCATTTGCCTCCTGACTTTTCTAGTTGTGCTTTAATCCCTTGTACCAAAATGTGGTTGGTTCCCTCGACCTGGCCGTTCGCTTGGGAGTGATAGACAAATGTGAAATGCTGCTCTATGTTCATTTTTGTACACTAGTCCTAAACTCGAGCTCCCATAAATTGCGTGTAGTTATCTGACACTAGGATTCTTGGGATACCGAACTGACACACGAGATTTTTCCACAAGAACCACATTAATGTCTCTTCCATGATTTTTGATATGGCCTCCGCCTCTACCCACTTACTAACATAATCAATGGCCACTATTAAGAATTTATTTTGGCTTGGAGCTGTGGGGACGGACCCTACCAGGTCTATTCCCCATTTTGCGAAGAGGCAGGGAGAGCTCATTATCATGAGCTTCTGTGCAGGTCGATGTATGAGGGAAGAGTTCTACTGGCATTTGTCACACTTTTTCACAAAGTCCTCTGCATCCCTCCTTAATTGTAGCCAAAAATAACCAGCTCTCATTATCTTACTCGATAGTCCTAGCGCCCATGTGGTTGCCACAGCACCCCTCATGGATCTCCTTGAGAACATGGGCGCCTTCTTTCAAACTCAAGCACCGCAGGCTACCCAAACCCTCTTCTAAACAGTTCTCCTTTTATCAGACAAAACCGAGATGACCTGATCCGCACTTTTGCTGCGTCCCTCCTATCCTCTGGCAGCTTTCCCTTTTCCAAGTATGCCCTAATGAGGAAGTGCCAACCTTCATCATCCTCTAACGCGCTTATTTCGCCTTTATCAAATTCTTGGTATGCCATAAGCAGGGTGATTACTCTCTCCTGAAAATCTGTTGTTGAACTAGCCACCTTAGCCAAGTAATCAGCTCGACCATTTTCCTCCCTGAAATCTGAAGTACGTTCAAGGCTTTCATGGTTTTTGCTAATTCATGAAACTGGGCTAAGTACTTCCGCATGTGTTCGTCTCTCGTGTCAAACTCGCCTCTTATCTGTTTGTAAACCAACTGGGAGTCTACCTGGGAACATATGCGCTTCCCCGAGCTCTTTCGCCATCTGTATCCCCCTTAGAAGAGCCTCGTACTCTACTTCGTTGTTGGACAGGCAATAGTTCATTCTTAACTCATACTCCGTAGTCACGCCTTCGGGATCTGTCACAACTATTCCTGCGCCACAACCCAAACTTCCTACTAAGCCATCGGTATATATCTCATTCCTTCTCTTCTTCAGGAGAGCTGGTCATTTCCTGCATAATATGAGCCAACCTTTGGGCTTTAATTGTTGTTCGTCCCTCAAAATTGATGTCAAACTCGCTGAGCTCAATTATCCACTTTACTAAATGCCCTGAGACCTCTGGTTTACTCATTATTGCCTTTAGAGGAAGGTTAGTTCTGACCACTATCTCATGTGAAATAAAATAGGGGCGGAGCTTGCGAGACGTCCCAACCAGAGCTAGCATGGATCGCTCTACTTACATATACTGGAGCTCGGCATCATGAAACACCTTACTCCAATAGTATACTGGCTTCTGTAACTTTCCTTCTTCTCTAATTAAAACTGTGCTCACTGCTTGCTTCCCCATAAACATGTACAAGATCAAAGTCTCACCCACAATTGGTTTGGTTAGTAGCGACATGCTGACCAAATGCCCCTTTAGCTTTTGGAATGCCCCTTGAAAAAATGGCAAGCTCTTTTCTGCCGAGCGAGACACAAACCTGCTCAAGGCTGCTATCCGACATGCCAGGCACTGCATCTCCTTGACATTCTGTGGAGGCTGCATATCCATGATGGCCTTGATCTTCTCGAGGAATTTTCCAGCTCGTACCCCAGATGCGCACTTCTTGGGATTGAGCTTCATTTTGTACCTTCTCAATGTGTCAAAGGTCTCCCTCATGTCGTTCAATTGTGAGGTTGCTCTTGACTAGCATGTCATCCACATACACCTCCATGTCTCGCCCAAGCTGAGCTTTGAACATCCTGTCAACCAGTCGCTGGTACGTTGCTCCCGCATTTTTAAGTCCTAAAGGCATGACTACGTAAAAATACGTTCCTTTGGGATCATAAAGCTAACATGTTTCTAACTCTCCTTTGCCAACCTGATCTGATGGTATCCCTGAGAGGCATTCATCATGCTGAGCAATTCGTAGCCTGAGGTGGAATCCACAAGCTGATCTATCCTCGGCAAGGGGTAGTGATCTTTAGGGCAGGTCCGATTAAGATCTCTTAAGTCGATGCACATCTGCCAATCTTCTTCTGTTTTTGGTACCAACACCACATTAGAAAGTCATTCTGGAAATTGTATTTCCTGGATGTGCTTAGATGCAACAGCTTTTGTACCTCCGCTTCGATAATAGCTTCCTTCTCGAGACCAAAGTTGCGCTTTCTTTATTTTACTGGCTTCATCGTGGAGCTGATGTTGAGGTGATGCTCGACTATCGTCAGGTCTATCCCTACCAAGTCCTAGGGAGACCAGGCAAAGATATTCGCGCTATTTCTTAAGAGGGCCACGAGCTCCACCAGTACCTCAGGGCTCAAGGTCGTTCCCCCCCGTACGACTCAGCTATCACCCCCTGGTACAATCTCGACCGTCATCAAGTTTTCTTCACACAGATCCAGCTTAGGTGCAATCACCTCTGTCCTAGGTTTCTTGGATCTCCTTACCTCTTCATCTCTTCGAATATTGTCCACATATGCTCTACGAGATGCATATTGGTCTCCTCGAACTTCACCCACTCCCTCTTGAGCAGAGGATTTCATCTTCATATGGTAGACAGAGATCACTGCCTGGAATTGGCTTAAGGATGGTCGACCAAGCATAGCATTATATGAAGATGGTGCATCTACCACCAGGAAACGCACCAATTTGGTCTTCCTAAACGGTTCATCCCCCAATGTGACTAGGAGATTCACTGCTCCCAGTGGTCATAGAGCTCCCCCAACAAAACCCACTAATGAGGCAGTGACCTCCTCCAATTCCAAGTCCAAGTTTGACTTCTTAAAGCAGTCATAAGATAAGATGTCTGTCGAGCTTCCTGTGTCCACGAAGATTCTCCGCACATTATAGTTAGCTATGGTAGTTGTTATCACCAAGGCGTTCATATAGGGTGCCAAGATGCCATTCTCATCCTTCGAGCCAAAGCAGATGTTTGGGCTCAGGACTAATTGTCCCACTTCTTGCGTCTTTCTTGACAGACCTTTTATATCCTGTACATAGCTGTTCTGGGTGCATCGCGAGTGCTCATTCCATTCCCCATCTGTGATCATCTGAATTTCTCCTCTTATCTTTTGAGACCGGTTCTCCCTTTGTCTATTTTCATGGGTACCACCCCACTCTTGCATGGTCGTCTGATACCGATCTCTCTTATAGGAGTCAGACCTAGATCCATCCTATTTTGCTCGCACGAATTCTTTGAGATGTCCTGCCCGCACCATTCGCTATATCTCATCCTTCAAGTGTGTGCATTGATCTATTTCATGACCATACTCATTATGGTATCGACAGAACCGATCAGACTTCTCCTTTCGTGGCGTTTTAGCATATGTCCTCGGCCATTTACGGTCGGGGTTCCACTCGATAGCCTTCAAGATTTTACCCTGAGGTGAGGCCAGGGGTGTGTATCGGTCAAATCTAGGGCGTCCTCCTGGCAGATCTGTCCAGGGTTTCTTGACCTGGATTTTTTCTTCTCTATCAGCTCGTTCCCTTCGTCTCTCTCCATCTTTTCAGCTTCAAGGCCTCTTCCAATTGAATATACTTCTCTGATCTTTCTAGAAGCTCCCCGAATGTCAGTGCTGGTCTGACTACTAATGCTTGGAAGAAATCTCCCTTCCAGAGTCCCTAGGCGAAGGCATTTATCAAGAGTTCTTCCGATGCTGACGGCACCTCCCGTAAATCGCTTTATATATGTACGCAAGCCTTCCCCTTCTTTCTGTTTCAAACTAAATAGCTCCAGCGGCATTTTTTGGTAATTCCTACAGCTGGTGAATTGGTGCAAAATGCAGAACTAAACTCATCAAAGTTTCTTATAGATTTGGGGGGAAATTGGCTGAACCAGAGCTGAGCTGATTTAGTGAAAGTGGTGGGGAAGACCCGGCACATCACCGCATCTGAAAATTTATGCAGGGTAGCTGCATTTTCGAACCGGCATAGGTGATCCCAAGGATCCTTCATTCCGTTATACTTAAAGCCCATGGATCGGTATGAGGTCGGGAGATCGTCTCTCATGACAGCCTCCGTGAACTGGGTGCTTCGCCACGTTGGTCCTGCCAAAGTGCCCACCATTTTTTTCCTTATTTCCCTGACCTCCTTTTGCATATTCTGCATCTGCTCGGTGAGGTCCGGGTTGGTCTTTCTTAAGGTCTCGTTGTTTGAGCCAAAAGATATCTCTTCTTCATCCTGAGCAGGAGGTCAGGCATGGATCTGCCTCCGGCGGTTGAGTTGCTTTAGGAGGGGGCATTGAAAATTCAGCGAATTTCTTTTCCACGGGTGCTTCCACTGCTTTGTCGATGAGGTCAGATATTTGGCGCAGGAAGGTATCATTCAACGATCCGCCATCAGCGCGTGTCGGTGCCCCCTGAGGAGGTTGCGGCGTGCTCCGCCTAGCTATCGTCAATGGCCCTGCCGCCGTTAGACCCCCAATTGGTGTAGCAGAACTTGGTGTCCCTCCCAGCTCCGCCACGAGATTTCGCCTGAGCCCATCGGATTCCATGATTTTGTCTCATGCCTTAGCTTGGTTCTACTGTTCCCACAGATGGTACCAATTGTTTCGCCCTGAAAATAATCGAACCAAGAACACCTGCTTCTTCCCTGAGAATATCCTGATCTGCTTCACCAAGAACACGTTAGAGAGGACCACCGGAGGGGATTTCTGGTGAAAACCTCTTCGATGCTTAAGTTAGTTAAGCAGCTTTTGTATTGGAATAATCAAGTGAGAATGCTCAGAATGTCATACATTTTCCAACCTTGAAGCCAAGATATTTATAGCCTTCACCAGGTGGGGCCCTCCCGAGATCTCAGAAACAAACCCCCGAATCTTGGGTCGTTATTCAGAGCGACCTAATTAGGTCACTTCCCATCAGGGAGATTTGACAAGGATGTTTCTCCACGGAAAACTAGTCAGATCAAATATCATCATATGAAATTACATGGATATAAGTACATTAATAATAACATGGTCCTTAATAAAGTGGGTTATAAGAAACATGTGTGACTTACCTGGTTTTTTCCTGCCTCATCTTTTGACTAACCACCTTTCACGGTGTAATGAGTATGCTTGTAAAGTTCAGTCATATCATAATCATCTTTGGCCTTTTGAAACTAGATAAATATGAAACAAATAAAAAAAGATAAAATATCAAAATCCGAATATAAACATTACACTAAATTGGGATAAACTTAACACTAAGATTTTCATTTGTTACACTAAAATGAGATTTAATTTATTTATCCAATGTCAAAGAATCTCCCATTTTATTGTACCTCTTTCGCAACATATTTGTTTTAGTAACCTGCAGCTGACACAATTGAAAAGGTTTGTTCATACTTAGCAAAACTTAGAAATTTATATTAAAGAAAAGTAAAAGTCGTTCGGCCTGTAATATGTAGAGCTTGCTGTATTTTCCAGTTTCTAGTATTATCTCTACTTTGGTTTTGTGAAAACAAAAATAATAATATTCTCATGTAAGGAATATACTTATGATATATATATATATATATATATATATATATATATATATATATATATTATAATATA
>BMAC01003225.1:8226-30213 GCA_014905375.1 Phtheirospermum japonicum
ATGAAAATGGAATGTTTTAAGTTGGTTTTCTAAAATATATTATGAACATGAAACTTATAGGCTAAAGGTGTCTCTTGCCATGTAATACATGAGTAGTCATCAATCCCTTTAAATTGGCACGTATCGGTCTGAAATGTATGTGACACTTTAGATAAATCAGTTATCCACCTTACAAGTAAAAATGTATATTCATTGGCCTCGGTACGAGTAGCTGTCTTAGAAGAGTTGTGACCTTTTGAGATATATTAGCATTCTTAGCAGTAGGTGATTTCACATAAGTATAAAAATATTGATCTCGTATCATAATATAAGACTTTTAGTATATAACTAGTATTGTACTCGTGCGTTACCTAATAATTTTTTATTTTATTTTTATCTTAAATAAAAATAATTGGGTTTGAATATATAAGATATTTAAATAAATTCTTTTATATACTTAAGTTGTACACACACACACACACACACACACACAACACACACACACATACACACACACACACACATACACACACACACACACACACCACACACACACACACAATATATATATATATATATATATATATATATATATATATATATATATATATATATATATATATATATATATACAATCATCTAATTATTATTCAAGAATCAATAGTATTGAAAGAGATATAACGTGATTCATAAAATGATTGATGTAAGACGAAATGTACTTTAAAAATTATGAAAAACTTCCTTGTACACAACATTTGTAGCTTTGTTACTACATTTATTCTCATCAGTGACAATTAATATTTTTATACCCTTTCGATTGGTCACTCTTGATACAGCAACATACCATTAGCCATGACTGGAAACTAACTTCTTTAGAAAAAGTCCAACGTCACAGAGAGATTGTCTTTGGCTTTTGTTGATCATCAAGGCGTATGACACAGTCACAGGAATTTATCATTGTTAGAACTTGAAAGTAAACCTCTAATCAGATGGTGCGATAGTCATTTTAGGAATCAACCAATTCAGCTTCATTACTTTCTTGAAGAATCTTAGCCTGTACAACATGATTGTCAAGTTTTTTAACAATAAATCTAGTTCCGTTATACGACAAAATGAAATGATCGATATTTCTCAACAATACGAGTATAGTTCTAATTGTTAGTTTTAGCTCATTGTTCGGCAATCCAAAATATTTGATGGTGTTTAGAAACTCCGGTGAATGGGGGGTCTTGCAATATGTCAATGTTTAGATCTGTGTTGCATGCACTATCAAAGTTAAGATATAATTTACATTCTCCATAATTTTATTAATCAAATCGACGACTTAAAGTGTTGGGGCAAGAATAACACTACCCTCCAAATAATGGAGCATTCAGTGGTTTTTCTAAATTTTGGATATGTGCTCGCCACAATTGACGCAACATGGTCACCGTCATCTTTCAATAATAGATCATTTGGGATTTCAGTTTGAACGACACCACATTTTGGTCCTTTAACTATTTCATGTTCTATACTATTTATCCATTCGACGATTTTTTTAATTCAACACAATCGAGATCTGAATCGAGATTTTGCAGCCTCATATTTTTATCAAACCTCAGAATCATGCAATGAGTCCATAAATGCAAGTTATTGATGGTCGCGTGAATTATGTCTGGTCCAGTGCCTTTTGGAATAATCGATAAAATTTGAAGTCTCCACCAATAATTATTTTTCTGCCACCAATTAGAAGTTGCCTGTTTATAGTTATTTTGTGATCCCATCACGTCTTCCAATATTTTTGTCCGGAGCTTCGAAACAATGTTTGTGCATCATTAGAGCTTTGTCCCAACTAATTAGCTGCACACGCACCATTAGTTTTACAAGTGGAGATCCAGTAAAGATCGAACATGATAAGTCTAGGTGGGGATTAAAAGGAATCTTAAATCTAGAATGTCTTGTTCTTTCTTTCGGAAGAAGAAGAGAAGCTACGCCGCCAGATATTACATTCAATATAATTACACCATTAGATCTAATAACCACAGAAAGCGCACTCTAAATGTTTTACCGGTCCCTCCGTATCCATTGGCAAAAAATATCCACCCTTGGTCGAGTGTTCCGTATTCATGACTTTATCATAAACGTGGATGCTTATCAACATTCAAGTCATCAACCAATTTACCATGGTATTCAATGGAGTGCCTCACGATTCTAGTTCTTCAGTAATAAATCTATTGTTATACATACTATAGCTGATGATCTTTTTGGGGTGGGGGTGGAAGAGAGCAATAAGAATATTGAAAGCAGGTCACAGAATTGTCATGGGAGGAAAACCCTTTAAACTCTTACCCGATACTCTACAATAAATTGTCAATTTCAGGCAAAGCAAGGTTCTGAATCTCAGCATTACTCATTTGTAAATTTAGAAAAAGAAAAAGTACATTGAAAAGGAATTAAAATAGTGGTAATAAAAATAATACAATAGAACATAACTAATAATTTATAGCGGATAAAAAATATCCTTAATTGCTACCTTTTAACTTTCTCAACTTTTATTGAATGTCATCTAACAAATCTTCCCAACATTTCTCCCCACACTTTTTGGGATGTGCTAAAAGTTTTGATGCAAGCAAGGTTGTGAATAAAGATCTCACAAAATATGTTGATCCCCAATTACTTGCGTGGATATCCGTAAATATATTCTCTATCATCTAACAACAAACTCGGAGACTAGTATGCATCATGATATGTATCGTATTGTGTGTCATTAACTTTTTTAACTTATCGTGACATTGGGATCCTTGAATTACATTTAAGAGACACCAAGCATAATAATTATCACATGATCCTGAAGGAATATAGTGAGTTCGCACTAATGAGAATAAATCTAGTTTCCTAAGTGTCCTTTCTTTTGTTGTTAAGACCCAAATAAAATCTTGAGGAAAACATAAATCAAACTCTGTACTTTCGGATATTTTTTATTTGCCTCAAACTAATCTAAAAACATGTTATGATGTGTTGATTTGCATTTTATTACCTCGTCCAACTGATCATTATCAATATACAATATATTATGCTCTTCTGGAAGATGAAAACTCAAATGCATGACAGGTAAGATTTTATACTGTATTTCATAACCTAATATTCTCCACGCTGCTTCACATAGAGAAATGTAATGACAATCATAATGCATGTTGATCTCATCAATCATTTTTCTCCTCTTCATCCTCATCTTTATTTTGATTGAATGTTGTGGTGATTCTATTGTCCTTTGTTGACATATTTGAATAAATACTTTATAGATCTGGACTGGTTACACCTACACCATTCAATATTCAAATGAGTTTCATACTTCAACGATAGGTAGTGGTTATATAGAACGACCCGCCGGTTATCTAGTTGAATGCCATTCTTTGTAGCAGTTCTTCCAGTATTTCTATATCTATATATTGAGTAACTGTGTGTGTGTGTGTGTGTACAACTTAAGTATATAAAAGAATTTATTTAAATATCTTATATATTCAAACCCAATTATTTTTATTTAAGATAAAAATAAAATAAAAAATTATTAGGTAACGCACGAGTACAATACTAGTTATATACTAAAAGTCTTATATTATGATACGAGATCAATATTTTTATACTTATGTGAAATCACCTACTGCTAAGAATGCTAATATATCTCAAAAGGTCACAACTCTTCTAAGACAGCTACTCGTACCGAGGCCAATGAATATACATTTTTACTTGTAAGGTGGATAACTGATTATCTAAAGTGTCACATACATTTCAGACCGATACGTGCCAATTTAAAGGGATTGATGACTACTCATGTATTACATGGCAAGAGACACCTTTAGCCTATAAGTTTCATGTTCATAATATATTTTAGAAACCAACTTAAAACATTCCATTTTCATGTGACAATAATACAAATATTAACAATTTGGTTGTTATTATTTTGTGTCTATTATATCCTAGAAGTAATTTGTCATATACCTGGTTAGCAAAATAATGAGGACAAATAACACTTTAAGGAAAGTGATTCACACCTTAAACTTTTACTCATTCCCGATGAAAAATATATTCGTATTCATTATTTCTAGACCTTTTTATTTGGTTCATCTCTATTCATACATATATTCTATATACAATTATTACACCAATCTTATAGTGTTATTTGAGTATCAATGGAATCCACCCAAGAATCGACGATCAAAGTGATGAATCAAGACGGTGTGAGAAGACAACAAGAGAAACGCCAAGAAGATGAAGTGTTGTGTAGAGGTCACATTCTCAACACATTGCCAGACACTCTGTACGATCTATTTATCGCTTTCAAAAGTCCGAGAGAAATCTGGACAACCTTAGAGCGTGAATAGGGGTGGCAAATCGGGTTACCGTGTCGTGTTCGTGTCACGCTATCGTGTTTTTTTATTTTCTATTTTCTATGATCATATATATAACAATAAGTGTAAATCTAACTTATTTTATAATTTCGTGCTTTTCGTGTCGTGTTTCGGTCATTTCGTGTCGTGTCGTGCCTTATCGTGTCTTTGTCTCTGTAATTGTGTTTCTTATCGTGTCGTGCTATCGTGCCGTGTCAGCTATTTCCACCCCTAAGCGTGAATATGTATCTCAAAAGCAAGGAGCGGATAAGTTTCATATTAAAAAATATTATGAATTTAAATTAGATTCTTCTTCTTTGCATATGAACCAAATTAATGATGTTCAATTGATTGATTCAATACTTAAAAATTATGGGGTAGAAGTTTCTGAATCTATGTGAGTAGGTGCAATAATCACAAAATTAACTTCTTCGTGCAATGATTATCGAAAGAAACTATTGCATACTTATGAAATTTTTACTATATCTAGTGTTTCGAAACATATTAGATTGAAGAATGTGCTAGGATCCTTCATAAGAAATAATTTGATAGTGATCCTAAAGTGAATTTGGTTGATGGAAGAAATCTAATTATAAAAAGAAAAAGCCTCATAATGTTGATTCTGCTGTCAACAAAAAGAAAAATAGAGTTTGTTATAATTGTGTCAAGAAAGGCCATTACAAGGCTGAGTGCAACAAGAAGCAAAAAACTAATAATATTAATGCTTCTAGTTCTAATCTTGTTGAAGATGCTATAGATATTATAGCAATGTTATCTCTAAGTACTGTGACTGAACTCCACTTGGCTACACCAATATCTTTTAAGGATTGGTGGTATGATTCTAGTGCACCTATTCATGTGTACAATGACAAGGAACAATTTAAGTACTATGAAATCCCGAATGGTCATGAAGTTGTGGTAGTTAATGGTGTAAGAGCTAAAGTTCTTGGAAAATTGAATGTTCATTTAGATTTCACTTTTTAAAAGAATTTGGTCCTCAACAATGTGCTTCATGTTCCTGATGTTGTAAAGAACCTTGTTTTTGCTGATATTCTTAATAAGAAGAGTTTGGAGGCTGTAATAGAATCAAATAACATAGTTTTGAGTAAGAATGGTGCATTTGTTGTAAAGGGATATTCTTGTAATGGTTTGTTTAAGTCAAGTATCAATAAAGTGAATGGGATGTTTCTATTTATTTGATCGACTCTTCTTATTCTTTTTGGCATGACAGATTATTACATGCTAGTCATAAAGTTATAAAGTACATGTCTATGAATGGTTTTTATATTTTGTAATGAATTTGAAAATATGAAGTGTGAAACATGTGTTCAAGCACAAGTTATAAGGCTACCTTTTCCTAAAGTTGAAAGAAACACACAACTACTTGATCTTGTAAATTCGCATATATGTGAACTTAATGATTTTCCAACTAGAGGTGGAAATAAATACTATGTTACTTTCATTGATGATTGTTCTAGATTTGTGCATGTTTATTTAATGAAATGTAAGGATGAAGTATTTGGTATGTTTAAAGAAATATAACTAAATATTTCAATAACAAGAATCGATCTATCGCAAGCTCGTCTTTGCAAATCAATGAAAAAATTATGCTTCAAGAGATGAATTTATTTGCTTTTAGCATCATATAATGTATTGCTACAACAAGGTAAAATAACGAGCAAGATGATTGATCCACATGCTCGTCCCTGCAATGTTATTATTAGAATTATTATTATTGTTATTATTATTTTTAACGGTAATTTAGTACTTTTTCTATTTCTTGTAAACCTTGGTCATAAGCCTATATATATTGCTTTACCTCTCATTGTAAGATACCTATTTTATTATTCAATCTCAAAAACTTCGTGTCTTCTTCTTTTTTCTATATTGATTATGTTAGGATTAGAAGTAATATGATGAAAAAGAAGTAATAAAAACGACACAAGAAATTATTTACCTAGTTCGTCAGAGAGAGATTCTGACTACGTTTGGGGGTGCTGCCAAGCCAGGAGTTTGTACTATAATAATTTTTGAGATGAAGTTATAATTACACAACCAGGCTATTTATAACAAGAAAACCCTAGTTATAATTGTACACAAACTCCCTAAAATACCCCCCCAAAAAATTCATCGTAGACGGGGGCTTGGATGTACAATACTTCAGGCTCCACAACCCAATAATATCCCACCTGGAGACTGATCTCGAATGTAACCATCTTTACATATTCTCAACGTAACTCATAACTTTAGCAGCGCCAAGCCTTCCTCTCAAGTTCCAAGTCCAGTTGAAGCCATGCATAGATTCAACTTCTCTATGGTCACAACCTTAGTCAACATATTGGCAGGATTGTCAATTCCACGAATCTTCACTAGCTGCAAGATCTTCTCCTCTAAGAGATAACGTATGTAGTGATACTTCAACTCAATGTGCTTTGTTCTTGAATGAAATGCTAGATTCTTAGCCAAGAAAATAGCACTCTGACTATCGCTGTAGAGGATACCATTTTTCTGCTCTTTCCCCAACTCACCCAAGAAACTTTGAAGCCATACCATCTCTTTACTAGACTCTGTCACTGCTACATACTCTGCTTCTGCGGTAGATAGAGCCATAACCTTCTACAATTTAGTAGCCCAAGATATCGCTGTACCACCTAAAGTAAATACATACTCGGTAGTTTTTCTCCTTCTATCAAGGTCACTCGATGCTAAATCTGCATCAACGTATCCTGAAAGCTCAACGCCTTTGCCCTCAAAACATAGGGCTCTCTCTTTGGTGCCTCTCAAGTACCTAAGGATCCACTTCACAGCTTCTCAATGTTGTCTACCTGGATTGCTCATAAAACTACTAACTACTCCCATCGCATGAGCAATGTCTAGTCTCGTGCACACCATCGCGTACATGATAATTGTTTCTTCAAGGTCTTTCATAGCAAACCGTTCTGATAATTGTTTCTTCAATCTATCCACTTCTTGAGCACAAGAACCTGTTATCAACATGTCATCAACATATAGCAATAAATATGATATAACTATCATCAAACTTCTTGAAGTATTAATAGTGTTCAGCATTGCATCTGACAAAGTCAATATCAAGCAGGAACTTATCAATGTCTTGGAGCCTATTTCAAATTATACAAGCTCTTCTTTAGTTTACACACTAGGTCGCCATTACCTCCCGAAAAGTATCCACCTGGTTGGTTCATATATATGTCTTCCTCCAAATCACTACGGAGAAATATTGTTTTTACATCCATCTGCACTAACAGTAAGTTCTCTGCAGCAACCATACTCAAAACCATTCGAATAGTGGTTAGTTTCACAACAGGAGTAAAAATATCTGTATAATCAATACCGTATTTCTGCTGAAATCCATTCACAATAGCCTTGCCTTGTAACGCTTGCTTCCACCAGCTTCATCTTTAATTCTGTAGACCCATTTATTATGAAGCGCCTTCTTTCCTTTTGGGAGCTCAACAAGATATCAAGTGTCATTGGACATCAAGGAGTCCATCTCTTCATCCATCGAAAGCCTCCATTTGATCCTGGTCTTACCGTGTGCAGTCTCTACGTAACATTGAGGTTCACCACCATCAGTTAACAACAAGTAGTAATTTGATGGTGTGAACTTATCAGGTGATCCTCGCACTCTTGTAGACCTTCACAATGGAACTGGTGGTGTTCTCGGTTCAGCCTCAACTACCTCCTGGTCATTCTGAACTGCTTTGCTCCCACCTGAGTTAGAAATATCTAACTCTACAACCTGAATACCTGCACTTTCAGAATCTGGTCCACCCATTCTATCCTTGTATAAAACCTGTTCATTAAATATGACATCTCGATTGCAGATTATTTTTCGATTATGTTCATCCCAGAATCTGTAACCGAATTCATCACCGCCATATCTAATAAATGTACATTTAATAGATTTAACATCCAACTTACTTCTATCTGCAACATCTATATGAACATAAGCAACACAACAAAATATTCGAAAATAAGTTAGGTTTACCTCCTTACCACTCCAAGCCTCCTCCGGTATGCCATTCTCCAAAGGAGCTGATGGTCCTCTATTAACCAGGAATGCAGCTGTGTTAATTGCATCTGCCCAAAACATCTGTGGTAAACCTGACTTTAACCGCATACATCTGGCACGATCATTCAGAGTTCTGCTCATTCGCTCTACCACTTCGTTCTGCTGAGGGGTTCCTCTCAGGGTCTTTTCCATGCAAATTCCATTGTAACACAATACTCTTTGAATTCTCTAAGCTCATACTCTCCACCATTGTCAGATCTTAAGAACTTTACTCTCAAACCTATTTCATTTTTTACATGGGCTTTCCACTTTCTAAAAGTATCAAATGCATCAGATTTATTTTTCAGAAAGCAAACCCATACCCTTCTTGTAGAATCATCAATGAAAGTCATGTAGTATGACGCACCACCAAGGGCTGTTACTGGGGGTGGTCCCCATAAGTTACTCTGTACTAAATCTAACTTCTGTTTCTTTAAGGTTCTGCCACCCTTCGAAAAACTCACTCTTTTCTGTTACCGAAGACAGAATCCTCACACAAACCGACATCAAATGTCTTAGGGCCGGGTTGATTACCCTTCGAACACAGTTCTTTCATTCCCTTCTCACTCATGTGGCCAAGTCGACAATGTCTTAAATCCACATCATTATTCTTTTCCTACAATAGCAATGCAGTCTTTGGTACTGGTTGTCATATACAACGTACACTCCTTCTTTCCTCGAGTCATCACCATGGATCCTTTGGTTATCTTCCAGTTACTACAGCCAAAGGTCACAAAATAACCTTGATCATCCAGCTGCCCTACTGAAAGTAGATTTCTCTTCAAACCGGGAATGTGTCTCACATTACGCAACTTTAATACAGAACCATTTGGAGCATTGATCCGACCATCTCCCTTTCCCATAATTTTAAAGGCTCATCATTAGCAAGGTAAAACTCCCCAAAATTGCCAGAAGTATACTGCTCCATGACCTCAGCACTACTGCAAGAATGAAACGATGCACCTGGACCCAAAACCCATGATTTTAATGGACTGCTCACACTTAAAATAAGTGCGTCTGTAATATCTTCTATTGTTGTGTTAGCTGATTTGTTGTCCTTCTTCTTCAATGGTGCTTTACACTGGTTTTGGTAGTGACCTAACTCGTCACAATTCCAACACTTGATCTCACTTTTATCCTTTCTTGACTTGCTTCTACCCCTTGATTTCGATCTACCTCGATTAAATTTACTCTTTGATTGTGATCGTCCCCTATTCTTTGTACTCAAAGCTGAACCTGAAGTTATGCCCGATTCTCTTCTGTGAATTTCTTCACTAATAATCAGATCTCTAACTTCGTCAAACTTTATCTTCTACTTCCCTGCTGAAGCACTAACAGCGGTAACCATTCCACTCCATCTTTCTGGTAAAAAGGACAGTAAAATTAAGGCTTGGACCTCATCATCAAAATAAATATCAACCGAACTCAATTGGGCTTGTATCATATTGAACTCGTTGAGATGATCAGTGACCGCAGTACTCTCTAACATCTTTAGGTTGAAAAGACATCACATTTGATGAAACTTATTCGTTGCCGATTCATTGTGCTTTCAATAGGCTAGCTGTCTCTTGCTTTAGTTAGTTGAAGGCTGGCTTCTCGTATATCTTAGATAATGTCTCTAACATCTCTTTCGTAGTTTTCACCTTGGTTGAGCAATGTTTCTGGATAGCGACAAGCACACTAAGCTCATCGCCTTTCTGTCCAACAATTCCCATTTGTCCTCTTTCATGGCCTCTGGTTTCTTACCCAGGGGCTGATATAGATCTTTACCGTACAAGTAATCCTTGATCTACATCTTCCAGAACCCGTAATCTGTTCCGTCAAACTTCTCAACTGGCGATTTTCCATCACCCATCATATTCCCACCAAACCTTGCTCTGATACCAGTTGTTAGGATTAGAAGTAATATGATGAAAAAGAAGCAATAAAAATGACATAAGAATTTCTGACTACGTCTGGGGGCACTGCCAAGCTAGGAGTTTGTACTATAATAATTTTTGAGATGAAGCTACAATTACACAACCAGGATATTTATAACAAGAAAACCCTAGTTATAATTTTATGCGAACTCCCTAAAATATCCCCCAATAAATTCGGCGTAGATGGGAGATTTTGATGTACAGTACTTCCGAATCCACAACCCAATATATTACACTTTGTATATGTACAAATTACATTTAATCTAGCATGTTCTCAGAGCCAAACTTGATCCAATAGTCAAATTTGATTCAATAAACGACTTCGCAGATCCAACTTTGCAGACTCGTAGCTCTGATGCTTTGGTAATCCTCCTTTATGTTTTATTTTCATACAGTTTTGATCGACTTATTTGTTTGGGTTTGTTATTTGTCTATTTGGATTTTTTAATTTTTGGTTTTTTGGTCTTGCATTATGGCATCTAAGAAAGATGACTCATTTCAATCTATTGCTATTTGTTTGGATGAGAAAAAGTATAAATACTGGAGTTATGTGATAAAAAATTTCTTTCAGTGGAAAAGGATGTGGAACTATGTTTTTAAATAAATTGTGGCGCTTTTATTAAAAAAGGATAAAAGTGTCCGAGTACATAGAAAACAATGAAAAATAAACAAAAACAAAGAAACTAGCGCTTCATAAGAAATCCCCGCTTAAGAGAACTCTTTGAAGCTTTGCGTAAAGGAGTAGAAACTTCGTCTTCAGCCATATCCACCCAAGAATGTCCAGAAGCCATATCCATAAGGTGTAGGGCAGGAGAGGATTTTGGATCGTTGATAATGAAAGGATTAGAAGACTCCTGTTGTAATTTTTTGATTATATCAATTAATTCCCGATCAGTGGCAGGTTTACGAAAAATAGGGGTGCGATGTTGGCTGCCAAAATCCGACTCGTCCACTATAATACCTTCATCATGTGCAAGACAAGCTATTGGAGTATGTTGAGCTGAAGGAGAGATCTTATCCGAAGAACCCATGTCCACCTGATCATCAAAACCCTTTCTCAAAGAAATAGGTTCCTCATAAAGTACAAGCTGTCAAGAGGTGTCACAACCTATCTCAATCGATCTGCAGTCGGTCGGTTGGTTCTTCCTACAGAGTTGTGCAATTAGATGCTCACCCTTGTCTGAGCCACAGTCAGAAGTCTCAGAAGCATCAGAAGCAGTACGGTAATCCTGCCCTTCTGAACCAGAAGGAGTAACAAGAGTATCAGCGGCTTTAGGAGTCGTGTTCACTGGGTCGGGGTGAACGAGAGCGAAGGAAGAGGGCTCAGGGCCCGGAGGTGAAACCGGGGCTGGAGGTGGGGACTCATGATCGAGATCAGACTGTAATGCATTAAAAGCATTGGAAGTCGTCAGGGTAGAGGTGGTAGTAGGGACATAAACTGGGCGGTGTTCTGTGCGGGTGCGGTCCTTCTGTTCCCGAGAATTAGAGCGCCAACGGGAGCATCTAGAATTAGCCTTCTGCCAGTCATCGCTAATCACGTTTGGGGCGGTGTTGGTTTTGCGAGCGTGGCAAGATCCAACAAGGTACCCCACCGTTTTGCAATACGAGCAAAAATCCGGTAGGTTCTCATAACCTAATGAGATATAACCACAAAACCCCTTACGCTCAATCATGACCATTTCCTGAAGGGTAAGATCAAGATTTAACTCAACCAACACACGAACAAAGTGGCCAACAAAGCCATTAAGGGAACGCTCATCGACTTGTAAGGGTGTACCAACAACCCTAGCGATATCTAAAATAAAAGATCATTCCCAGTATTCAATAGGCAGTTCATAAATGCGAATCCAGACCTGAGAAGAAGCCGAAGGCACCTTATAAAGGTTGAAATTTAGGGTCCACGGGAAGAGTCTAAGATTAGAAGGACCAAGCTTCCAAGTCGTCTTGGCAAAAGCACAATTCTGATCCTCAGTTAGAGTGAAAGAAATGCTAAAAAACCCTTTGCTGAGTGGAACGAAATTCCAATCGCCGATGATGTTCCATGCAGAGGATAGCAATTCTTTGAGAAAAGCGATCGTAAGAGGTTTCTTGCCTTTCGGTTAGAGAAGGCCGCCAATAAGAGAACCTCGTAAAAGAGAGACACGGGATTGGTAAAGGGCTTCGTCAATTGTAACTGAAAAATACTCTCCCTTTTTAAGTGGAGGAGCCCCCAAAGAAAAATTAACCGGAGCCGGGTTAGGAGCAGGGGGAGCGGGTTTGGTCGCCGGGCCCGGGTGGCCCCAAAAAGTTGAGCCAGCAATGCAAGAAGCGGAATTAAAAGGAGAAGGCCGCTGCTGGGCCAAGGGAGGGCCCGAATGGGCCTGGCGCTGGGCTGCCAAATCAGCATCTTGGGCAAGGGGCTGGGCTGCCAATGAAAAAGCATCCTGGGCTTTGGGCTGGGCTGCAAAGAGAGAGGGGGCTGTTTGTGAGAAATTCTGGGTAGCCATGGAAAAACCCAATTCATTGGGCTGGGCCATATACAAATTAGTAGGGGCTTGGGTAAATTGTGTCGCCTGGGCCGCCTGGACCGTGGGCTGGGAATTAAGGACCTGCGCTTGGGATTGGGCTAAGGAATAATAGGCAAAAGGTTGGCCCGCTGTAGAAGTTGCCTGGGTTTGGGAAGAAACAAAATAAGCTGCAGGGTTGTAAGACGGGTCGGGACCCTTTCGCAATGTGTCGGAGCAAGCAATCCTGGGTTTCTCTGCATGGAAATCCTAACGGCGGGAACCCTAGGCGCAGTCAAATCGTCCGAGGAAAGCGGATCGAGCACAATCGAAGGAGACGGGGTAACCGTTGTGGTGGAGAGAGTCGGCACGAAAGTCGGGGGCGTATCTTAAATGGTCGGAGAAACACCAGTCGGTCGCGTCAGAGGGACGCTGGGAAAATAGAATGGATTACCTTGCGCGTCAAGTAATCGGTTGTGCAACCGAGCCGCTGGCAAGGAGCCAAACGAAATGGCGGCAGAGCCCGGGCCATAGAAACTGGGATCGGAAAAGGAGGCGCCAATCATGGCAGAAGCAGATGGCGGCACATTCTGGGTCTGTGTGAGTGACGTCGGAGGGGAGATCCGCTGTGTTGGTCGCAAGGATTCTGAAGGCGTCGCACCAGAATAACCTCCCACCTTACCCAGAAACGGCCGAGCAGGAGGCGACGAAGGCGCCAGGAACGAGCTCGCGAGGGTGGCCAGAAAAAATTGCTGGGCGTGCGGCGGTTGTGATTGGGGGTGCTGTTGACCGGAGAACGAAACTAGGGGCAGCAGTTGCGGTTGACCGACAATCGAAGTAAGGTATTGCTGTAGAACCGTGATTGGGCGGAGGTGCTGCGAAGCCGGTAGCGAGACGGTAATCCGGTGGCATGGCGAAGCCTCCGTGATCCTGGCGAGTGGTCGATTAGGTCGAAAAAAATTAGGAGAGAGAACAGATAATTTCCGTCGTTTTTTCATTCTCTAAAAAATGAACTATATTTGATTTACTCTATTCTTATTAGACCTGACCACATATTCCACAATAATTTCATTTTTCCAAGGATGTGGAACTATGTTTATGGGGTTCAATTTAAACTTAAGGATGAGTAAAACGACAAGTTTTCTGAAGAACTTGATGTTTGGGAATTTAATAATTCTAAAATTATTATGTGGATTAACAATACAGTTGGAAGTTCGATTGATATGCAGTTAGCAAAATATAACACGACGAAGGATGTTTAGGAGCACTTGGAATGATTGTACACCCAATCAAATCTTGATAAAAAGTATCATTTGGAATTGGATATTCGACCTCTCTAGCAAAAATACATGAGTAATCAAGATATTTATTCGGCAATGACCAATCTTTGGGACTAATTAGCTCTCAGAACCAACAGAGCTCATCTCATATGCCCTGTATATTAACTAATGAGAAGAACAATGTTTGGTCTAATTTCTTATGGCTCTTCGCGATGACTTCGAGTCTCTACGCAGAAATATTTTTCATCGTAACCCTCTCCCATCTGTTGATTCTGTGGTTAATGGGCTTATTGCCGATGAAACGTGTCACAAGTCTGTAAAGGGAATTCTTCCATGGCCTAGTCCATATGTCTTGGTTATTCCAAATCGCTCATCACATAAGTATCCAAGCAAGCTCTATTAAACAAGTTGTTGGTCCTAATAATTATAGCTTTTGTAAACAACCAAGACATTGGAAAGCTCAGTGTCCAAAGTTGTTGAACCGACAAGCCCCACATGGTTCTTCACACTTGCAGTTTCCTCTAAAGTTGTTGAACCGACAAGCCCCACATGGTTCGTCACCCTTGAAGTTTCCTCAACGAGGTCCACCTAATACTGATATGGCTATACCACCATCTAGAGTTGCCTCATCATCTACTCCTATGGTAGATACTCTTTATGAGCAGTTTCAAAAATTCTTAGTCTTCAATCGCATGCTATGTTTGTTGCAGGTTTATCAGCCTCCACCGTCACAGGTAAGTATACTTAATTACCAGACTTTGTTTATTCTTCATATTCTCATGTATTTACATCCTTTTTGAGCAAAATTCACAATATTTCTGAGTCAACGAGTTACAAAGAGGCAGCTCAGGATCCTCTTTGGCAACAAGTTATGGCCGAAGAACTATATGCTTTGTCTAAAACTAAAACTTGGGATATGGTACCTTTACCTCAAGATAAATATGCGATTTGCTATCTTTGGGTGTATATTATGAAAACTAAGTTTGATGGTTAAATTGAGTGGTATAAGGCATGTTTGGTTGCTAAAGGATTATCTCAGCAATATGGATAAAATTGTGAGGAAACACTTGCTCCCATTGCTAAGATGACTAAAACCCGTACTCTTATTACTGATGCATCTATTTGTAAATGGCATATCTCTCAGTTGGACATTAAAAATGCCTTCTTGAATGGAAGTCTTCAATAAGTGTTATTTGGTTCCTCCTTTAGGTGTGTTTCATAGGCAATGAAAGGTCTGCAAACTTAAGAAGGTTTTGTATTGTCTCAAACATGCATCTCATGCCTAGTTTGAGAAGTCAATCGCTCTTATTTCTCTTAGTTTTCGACGTAGCCATCATGATTTTGCTCTCTTTATCAATAACTCTTTTGTTGGTCTCATTGTGCTTTCTTTATATGATGATGCTATGATTATTACTTGTAATGATGTTGATGGAATTGCAGTCCTGAAGTCAGATTACCTTCTAAGTACTGAGTAAGTTCGTCACCTAGAGTTTATCTTCTCTCATAGTCTAAGTATGTAACTGGTATTTTGGAGAGCGCTCATCTTATCGACACTAAGACTGTTGAATTTCCCATATAAGTCAATGTTCTATACTCTTCTTTAGATGACACACCTTTGGCTTATCATACTATGTACGTGTTGTAGTTGGCACTTTGGTTTATTTCACCATTATATGCCCCGATATTCTTATGTTGTTCACATTGTTAGTCAGTTCGTTATTGCATATACGGTTGTTCACTAGGCCTCTGTGCTCCCTATATTACGTTATGTTTGAGGTGGCCTCATTCAGAGTCTCTTATTTTGAGTCTCTTTGAGAGTCTTTAGAGTTACTTGTCTACTCTGATGCTGATTATGCCAGTGATCTAGTGGATCGTAATTATACTACTGAATTTTGTGTCTTTATAGGGGATTCTCTTCTATCTTGAAAGAGTAAAAAACAAAATGTTGTTTCTAGTTCTTCCACAAAAGTTTAGTATCATGCTATGGCTACCACTCTGAGACTGTTTGGTTATGGCGGGTTCTTTGGGTGTTTCCCTTGTTCAAAGTGCTATTCGAATTGCCCACAATTTGGTGTTCCACGAAAGGGTGAAACATGTTGAGGCTGATTTCCATTTCACTCGTCATCATCTTCAGCAGGGCACTATTACTTTCTCATTTGTTCCCTCCACATCAAAGCTTGCAGACTTCTTCACTAAAGCACACCCACTTTCATGTTTTCATTTTTTTGGTTGGCAAACTCTCGATACTCATTGCAGCCGCATCTTGAGTTTGAAGTGGGATGTTAGAATTATTATTATTGTTAAGGGTAATTTAATAATTTTTTGTTTCTTGTAACCTTAGGTTATAGGCCTATATATATTGTTTTACCTTTTCATTGTAAGATAAGTTTTTTTATTATTCAATTTCAAGAACCATTTGTCTGCTTCTTTTCCTTTTATCGATTACTCTTTGTATATGTATAAATTCTATTCAATCTAATAGTTATATGAATTAAGATGGGACTTGAGACATTTCATAGTGTAAATTGGGACTCATGGTATAGGATGGAGTGTATAAATATGGATATATATATTTTTTAATTTACATTGATAATTCACTTGGTAAATTATATTCTGGAACCCTTTGGGGTTGAAGATAATTAAGCAGCTATTTTAATACATCAATGTCAATTCGATACGCGTTCAGTATATCGAATATATCTTGATGGGGAGTGAGATAAAAATTTGTCAGGAAATGCCAATGAACATTCGGAAAAGGTCTCAACATCTAAAATGATAATAATGTTTCTATATGTTAATTCTTTATCTTCAGTTTTCCTTGTTTTGGACAATATTGATTAGAAATCTCACGCAATATTGAATAAAGAATTCTGATATCATAGGACGAGTTGATCATAGTATGGATAGCTCTTCCCAAGTCCTATTCACAAGGAAGACTAATTGGAAGCATTTTTTTGCATCGGGAAACACAAAAAAGAAAAACAAAGAAAGGAGAAACTTAAATTATTTTTAATCTATTCAAGAACTTAAATGACGAGAAAATAAATGAAAGCATCTTAGTGTTTGAAAAGAAAGCATTTTAAATACAATTAATGGATACTGAGTTTTTAAAGCAATAAAATGAGGGTGTAGGGCACTAGACTCATCTCCACAGTCAATTGGATAATTTATCAAATACTTAACATGCATGCGTTGGGGTTGTCAATACCAACTTCAATTAAACGCAAATGATCAATCATTTATTTCAACTCATCTAGACCCTAGACCAACTCGATCCAGCCTAACATCGAGTGGAATTATAAGAAATCAAAGAAAGAACAATCAAAATGCAATGAAGAGATCTAAACATGTAATTAAGCAATAAATATATGAAATTAAGAAAGCTAATGAAAAATTAAAAGGTAATCAAACATCAATATCATAAATCAACCATAAAGTTTGAATGTTTAAAGAAAACTAGTATTGTGCTCGTGCATTGCACGGTAGTTTTTTATTTTATTGTTTATCTAAAATAAAATAAGGGAAAAAAACTTTTTGCCCCCCATACTATTTCGATTTTCACAGTTTACCATACAAACTTTCTTTTTGGGACAAACCACCATCTGAACTATGCGTTTTTTGAAACTTACCCCCTGAAATCAGAATTTTGGTGGTTTTGGATACCAAATCCGATTTGTTAAGGGTTTTTTTGGTAACTTCACTCCTTATTTCTAATCCTCCCCCGCCCTAATATACCATTTCTACAATGATAATGGCACGACGGACCTCCTCTCCATGGCGAAGAAGATCAGCAACGACATTTCACAGCTTAAAGAACCGTCGTGCCGTTATCATTGTAGAAATGGTAGATTAAGGCGGAGAAAAGGGGGAGGATTAGAAATAAGGAGTGAAGTTACCAAAAAAACCCTTAATAAACCGGATTTGGTATCCAAAACCACCAAAATTCTGATTTCAAGGGGTAAGTTGCAAAAAATGCATAGTTGAGATGGTTGTTTGTCCCAAAAAAAAGTTCGTATGGTAAACTGTGAAAATCGAAATAGTCTGGGGGGCAAAAAATTTTTTTATATTGACTGTATATCAAAAGCAAGTAATGGGGATCAGCACATTCCGTGAGGTCTTTTATTCGCAACCTTGCTTGCATCAGAATCTTTAGCACGTCCCAAAAGTGTGTGGGAGAATTGTTGGGAAGATTTGTCACATTACATTCTATACAATCAACAAAAGTTGAGAAAATCCAAAGGTAGCAATTATTGATATTTATTATTATCCTCTATAAAATTATTAGTTATGTTCTATTGTATTGTTTTTATTAGCACGATTCTCAATCCCATTTTCAATGCAATTCTTCTTTTTTCAAATTTTCAAATGAGTGATGCTAAAATTCAGAACATTGCTTTGCTTTAAGTTGACAATTTACTGCAGAGTATAGGGAAGAGTTTAAAGGATTTTCCTCCCATGCCAATTCCAAAGGTCGTCGATTCCAGTATGTATCACAATAGACTTATTGTTAAAGAATTTGAGTGTGATCATGAGGTGCTCATTGAATAACATGGTAAATTAGTTGATAATTTAGATGTTGATCAACATCACGTTTATGACAAAGTCATGAATCAGTAAATTTGACCAAGGGTGGTGTATTTTTCGCATATAGATATGTAGGTACCGGAAAGATATTTTTTTTAGAGGACGCTTTTTGTGGCCAATAGATCTAATGGTAGAATTATTTTGAATGTAACATCTAGAGGCATAATATCTATTCTTCTTCCGAAAGGAAGAACTGAGCATTCTATATTTAAGGTTCATTTTAATCTCTATCAAGATTCATTATTTGGGATGAAACTGTGATGATACATAGACATTATTTTGAAACTCTGGACCAAATATTGAATGATGTGATGGAATCGCAAAATAATCATAATAGGCAACTTCCATTTGGTGGCAAACCAATAGTAATTAGTGGAGATTTTCTTCATATTTTGCCAATCATTCCAAATGGCACTAGACCAGACATAGTTCTTGCGATGATCAATTCTTTACATATGGATTTATTACATGGTTTTGAGATTTACAATGAATATGAGGATGCAAGATCTCAGTTCAAATCCCGATTACGCTGAATTAAAAAGAGAAATACCGACTGGATAAATAGTATATGATATGGAATAGTTGGAGGACCAAACAATGGTGTTGCTCAAATTGAAAATTCCAAATGATTTATTATTGAAAGATGGTGGTGAGCGTGTTGCATCAATTGTGGCGAGCACATATCCAAAATTTGGAAAAACTACTAAATGCTCTGCTTATTTTGAGGGTCATGCTATTCTTGCCACACTAATTGATGATATCGTTGATTTTATTAATGAATATATGATGTCATAAATGGTGGAGAATGTAAAGTATATCTCGGCTCTGATAGTGCATACAAATCCGATTCAAACATTGACATATTGCAGAACGTCTACTCACCGAAGTTTCTAAACACTATCAAGTATTTTGGATTAGCGAACTATAAGCTAAAACTAAAAATTGGAAATCCACTCATGTTATTGAAAAATATCTATCAATACCTTGTATTGTGTAATGGATCCAGATTGGTAGTTGCAAGATTTGGCGATCATGTTGTACATGCTACAATTCTCCAAGTAAGCAATGTAGGTGGATTGGTGTTGATCCTTATAATGACTGTCACACCATCTTATCTGAGGTTACCTTTCAAGTTCCAACGATGACAATTTTCTAGGATCATATCATATGCCATGATGATCAACAAATGTCAAAAACAATCTCTCCCTCTCACCATTCGACTTTTACAAATGAAGTTGGTTTTCAGTCTATATCAAGAGTGACCAATCGTAAGGGTATAAAATATTGATCGTTAAGGACGAGAATAAACGTAATACCAAAACTACAAATGTTGTGTACATTTCGTCTAATAACAATTCTTTTATAAACCATGTTACATAATTTTCAATACTATTCGATCTTTGAATAATAATTAGATTATATATATATATATATATATATATATATATATATATATATATATAGTTTAGATATTTTAATACATCAAACCCAATTATTTTATGGGGATAAGTTTTTTTATTATTCAATTTCAAGAACCATTTGTCTGCTTCTTTTCCTTTTATCGATTACTCTTTGGTATATGTATAAATTCTATTCAATCTAATAGTTATATGAATTAAGATGGGACTTGAGACATTTCATAGTGTAAATTGGGACTCATGGTATAGGATGGAGTGTATAAATATTGGATATATATATTTTTTATTTACATTGATAATTCACTTGGTAAATTATATTCTGGAACCCTTTGGGGTTGAAGATAATTAAGCAGCTATTTTAATACATCAATGTCAATTCGATACGCGTTCAGTATATCGAATATATCTTGATGGGGAGTGAGATAAAAATTTGTCAGGAAATGCCAATGAACATTCGGAAAAGGTCTCAACATCTAAAATGATAATAATGTTTCTATATGTTAATTCTTTATCTTCAGTTTTCCTTGTTTTGGACAATATTGATTAGAAATCTCACGCAATATTGAATAAAGAATTCTGATATCATAGGACGAGTTGATCATAGTATGGATAGCTCTTCCCAAGTCCTATTCACAAGGAAGACTAATTGGAAGCATTTTTTTTGCATCGGGAAACACAAAAAAGAAAAACAAAGAAAGGAGAAACTTAAATTATTTTTAATCTATTCAAGAACTTTAAATGACGAGAAAATAAATGAAAGCATCTTAGTGTTTGAAAAGAAAGCATTTTAAATACAATTAATGGATACTGAGTTTTTAAAGCAATAAAATGAGGGTGTAGGGCACTAGACTCATCTCCACAGTCAATTGGATAATTTATCAAATACTTAACATGCATGCGTTGGGGTTGTCAATACCAACTTCAATTAAACGCAAATGATCAATCATTTATTTCAACTCATCTAGACCCTAGACCAACTCGATCCAGCCTAACATCGAGTGGAATTATAAGAAATCAAAAGAAAGAACAATCAAAATGCAATGAAGAGATCTAAACATGTAATTAAGCAATAAATATATGAAATTAAGAAAGCTAATGAAAAATTAAAAGGTAATCAAACATCAATATCATAAATCAACCATAAAGTTTGAATGTTTAAAGAAAACTAGTATTGTGGCTCGTGCATTGCCACGGTAGTTTTTTATTTTATTGTTTATCTAAAAATAAAATAAGGGAAAAAATTTTTTGCCCCCCAGACTATTTCGATTTTCACAGTTTACCATACGAACTTTTTTTTGGGACAAACCACCATCTCAACTATGCGTTTTTTGAAACTTACCCCCTGAAATCAGAATTTTGGTGGTTTTGGATACCAAATCCGATTTGTTAAGGGTTTTTTTGGTAACTTCACTCCTTATTTCTAATCCTCCCCCGCCCTAATATACCATTTCTACAATGATAATGGCACGACGGACCTCCTCTCCATGGCGAAGAAGATCAGCAACGACATTTCACAGCTTAAAGAACCGTCGTGCCGTTATCATTGTAGAAATGGTAGATTAAGGCGGAGAAAAGGGGGAGGATTAGAAATAAGGAGTGAAGTTACCAAAAAAAACCCTTAATAAACCGGATTTGGTATCCAAACCACCAAAATTCTGATTTCAAGGGGTAAGTTGCAAAAAATGCATAGTTGAGATGGTTGTTTGTCCCAAAAAAAAGTTCGTATGGTAAACTGTGAAAATCGAAATAGTCTGGGGGGCAAAAAATTTTTTTCCCAAAAATTTATATATTCTGGGCTGTGTATGAAACATATTATTACTTAAAAATGAGTGCTTATTTGTTTAAAATCACATGTTTTAGAGCTATGTATGAATATATTCATTTT
>BMAC01003239.1:188-10842 GCA_014905375.1 Phtheirospermum japonicum
TTTTTGTTTCAGTCTGGTTTTGTTATTAGTAGAGCTCCCTTTGTTTTGGTGGATTTGTTTCTTTGACCAAAATGCTTGTTATGAAAATTTTCAATTTTCCTAAGATCTTGGTCTTTTTCCATACAGCTTTTCGTTCTGGTGAATTTGGGAGTGTTTAGCAAAAAGGCTTGTTATGAAAGCACTGTAAGACTAACTCCAACAGACTGTCTATCAAACTCCAAAATCTCACTCTTAAAATTAATTCTGTCTATTATTTCAGACTTCCTATCCCATTTTACTTTATCAGACTCTCTACTTATATCAGCTCCCTATTTTAGGGACTCCCTATTCTAATTTTACTCCAACAGACTCCCTATTTATAACATTTCATCATATATATAATAAGTAATAAGGAGGCAATTTAAATAAATTTAAAAGAAAATAATAGGGCGCAAAAGTTGCTCCCTACTTGTAGAGAGTTCAAGTAAAAAAACAGGGAGCTCCCTATTTTAGAGAGGCCTTGTAGGGAGCCTGTTGGAGCTATATTAATGTATTTGCCTCCCTATAATATTTCAAGGAGTCATTATAGGGAGGTTGTTGGAGATAGTCTAATGGCATGTATTTGTTGGGAAAGGCAATTGTCGTTAATAATATATACAATTAAATTATGGTCTTTTGAATAGTTAAAGGGTGTAAGTTAAATGTGGTTTTAGTTGAAAGACAAAATTCCCAAGTGTATTTTTTGTAATGATCTCATGTGTAAATATGAGAATTTGCAAGTGTTTGTATTATAAATATAAGTTTTGGATAGGTTTATTTTATAAATATTGATTTTGGATAGAGTATAGATTTAATATTAACTATTGATAGAGGTTATTGTGTAAATATGAAACTTGGAAGTGTATGTATTATAAATACAAGTTTTGGATAGGTTTATTTTATAAATATTGATTTTGGATAGGGTATAGATTTAATATTAATTATTGAGAGATGTTATTCTGTAAATATGAAATTTGGAAGTGTTTGTATTATAAATATAAGTGTTGAATAGGTTTATTTTATAAATATTGACTTTTTTGGGTAGATGTATATTTACCCACAAATATAAACCCAATAGTGATCACCTATCATTTTTTTTTCTTCCAGAACACATGCCCAATTGCCGATAACCCTTTGTAATCTTATTGTCAACAAAAAACATATCAACACTTGAATATGAAAAATGGGGAGGGAAAAAAAAACAAAATAACTAAATTCTTGGTTATATGAGGCATGTAAGCTTTAGAGGTTTGACAGAATTATCAATGTGTAATATTCAAATCCTTGCCTAAACAATAAGCTTTCTTCTTGATCTTTTCCTGCCAGAATATGTCAGTAGCATCGGTTGTTAACATTAGCACCGATGCTTAAAGTATGTCCATTAGATCGGTTATACAACTCACCTCAAAACCGATGCTTAAAATTTGTCAATGGAATCGGTTGGTATACCGACAAACGATGCATTTACTATTAGCACAGCTTGGGGTTCGAACCCGGGACCTTTTTCGGCCAATAAATGCTTAAAGTATGTTTATGGCATCGATTTTTATGTTAAATTCACAACCGATTCTTAAAGTATGATGAATGATAACCAATATTTTTTAGGATCACTAAATTCAGAATAATTAAAGTATTCATTTTATTTGCATGCATAAATGTTTTTTTTAAACATACTTACTTAAGACCAAATAGTAAAATACGTGTCTTGAGAAAATTAATCATTACTCCCTCCTATTCTAAATATTACACATTCAAGCACAAAACTCACAAATTAGGAAACTCAAAAAAATATCTATCATACCTCGTTAATACACTCATTTAACAGTCATTATTTTCTTGTTTTGCCATTTGCCTCAAATTTTTATGAAATATTTTTTTTGTATAAAAGTGGAGTGAGTTTATTGGGAAAATAAAAATAATTAATGTGTGTCCAACTAATTAAGGGCAAATTTGGAACTACAAAATGTATATTTTGCATATTTCCACAAAAAAAGGGTTGTCTTCAATAAACACCATGGCTACAAAGGAGTAATCATTTCATGTAATTAGTAGGTGTCAATAGCATATATTTTCACGCAACAGGAATTATGATGAAAGGTGGTTTGTGGTTTGAAGTCATGTCAATTAAATGATCAATTTCACACTCTTTTGAGCTGCACAACCTCTTAAATTTTTTATTTAAATTTGCCATCACAATCTCTTCAACTCACTTTTCTCTTCTTTTGTAACCCTCCTTTTGTATTTTCTCATATTTTCTTATTCATACAATGTCTTCTTTTGACAGTAGCAACGATGAGACTGGTCCATTTGAACTGGTTGAACAACTCAAGGCGGAGATAGTCCGCCTCAAAAAAGACTTTGTGGATCAATTATTCCACATTGTTGAAATTCTTCTCGAAAGCCAGCGATATGAGGAAGAGAGGGATCGCCTGGCAGCTGAGAACGAGTTGTTGAAGGAGAAGCTGAAGAAGTACGAAGATAAATAAGCCCATGTAATTTAAAATGAACTGTTGTTGTCTTTATTTTTTTTAAATTTCCGTATGGGTTTATTAATAAAATTTCCATTTTGTGTTGATATCCTCTACCATTATTTGCCGTTTTTATCCTTTATTGATGTTGTGGTTGATTATCTATTTTATCGTTACTGTACAAATCTATTTTTATTTTTATTTTTGCACAAATAATTCTATGCTTATTTATATTTTATTAGAATAACAAGTCATTTACTATTTATTCTCTTAAGTATGTGTCTTGTTCGGCATAAATAATTCTATGCTTATTTCTGTTTCAACATTTGATTTCAAGATACATTTATTAAAAACAACATTTCATTGGTATATACATATTAATATTGATCTAATAAACTATATTCGTTTCATGCTATATTTGAGATGCCAAAAAAATTATAAAAAAAAAATAAAGGGTTCTAACCAGTTGGAAAAACAAACAAGTTTTAAACACTGGCCAAAAAAATTATCGAAAACTAAAATTACAAAGCCATTTGAATTGGCAATTATTAACAACAATCATTTGGAATACATCATAATTTGGGACACCACATGAATAGGAACCAATTCAATGTAATAATAAGGGTTTGAGCTGCGTTTTATTCCTTCCCACCAGTAGCTTCCTTTACTGTATAATCCCATCTATCCCACATCGCCTTTCTAAGAGGAATTTTGGCAACTTAAAAATGTGCTCCTCCTTTGGACCTTTCAGAATCAACCCCTGGTCCGGGGAATCACTATTGGGCTCGATTGGGCTTCAAACTGCTTTGCTTGATGGACATGGCGCGTGGACTGGGGTTTTATCTTTAATCGGATTGGCTAGGGCCTGCCCGTAGCCCGTCTAAAGTTTTCTTTTTCTTATTTTGGATTTATTAAATGTAAATTAAATGAAGCAGATCTTGGACTTTTCAGCGTCTTATTAAATTGGAACAGAGGGACTTTTCAGATGTTAGTTGCGTATATTGATTTATTATAGAAGTAGCAGGGTGGGCTTGGCTGCTTGAATTTCCTAAGATCTTAACAGTATTATCGGTTATTACCATTAGGACCGATGCTTAAAGTATATTTTTCCGCACTTTTCTTACCAGCGATGAATATGCATCGACTCTTGTCCAACAACCGATGCTTAACCCTAATATTTACAATATACCTCGAAAAACACAAATTTAGAATCTCCCAAACATCTTACAATATAGAAAATTATCTTCTCTCCCAGATTTAGGATGACTTTAATTCCGGCATTCACCAAGACCATCCTCATGCCCAGTTCACGTTTCATGGTATATGTGATTTTATTTTATCCATTTTTTTTCTTTTTCTGTTCTGATATATATTTTCTGATTATTGTCTGTTTGTATGATCTTTTTAAATTCTTAATATTGTTGACACGATTGCATCATATCTCGCAGAAAATCGTCAATTTTTTTTTGCAGATCTTCAGAGTAAGGATTTTACTCTGGGCAATCCCATCGGGTAGACTTGGGATGTCACTGTGGAGTTTATTGGTGAAGAGGGTGACGAGGTTTGTTCTCTCCATATCTTACTCAAGTTTGTTGATGAACAAATTTGTGTGTTAAGAACCGTTATTTGATTTGTGTTATTTGTGTTCTTCTGTGTTCAAGACAGTGATACTATTATTATAAAGAAAAAGTGGGAGAATTAGGCCGGGAGTTAAATGATTATGAATTGTATTTCTTCGTATATATAATAATGTCTTTCTTGATGTGTTGTTTAAGTTTCTACAAACAAGATATGACTGAGATTTTGCATTATACTCTATTTTTTATTATTATTTTTTGTTTATTGTAGGCGCGGTTCACAGGCGAGTGGCTCGATTTTGTGGATGACAACAAAACTTTAGAAGACTATTCCGTTGTCTTCATTAATAATGAGCCTTATATTTTTGATGTAATAGTCTTGGACAGCAAAGGCGTTACAAGCAATCACTTTGTAGGTGTGAAAGATCCTGACACGCTGAGCTGACTGATTTTCCTTCTTTCAAAGCATCAGTATCGAATACTGCTCTAGACCGTGGACGAATAGTAAGTTGAAGATTTTTTAAATTATCTACAACTAATACACTTTCCACCAATTATTGATATGTTGTCTGTTTTACTTCTAATCACGCGAGCTTTTTATAGGCCATTCCAAAGGACTTCTGGACTGAGCATGTGGTCCCAGGAGGTAATGGTCATCAGGTGAAGGCTACAATTCTAGGGTTTGCTTATCAACGTTGGGTTGTTGATGTATCAAACTGGGCATCAGATGGTCACCATGTCCTTACTGGCTGCCAGGAGATGCTTCAAGACTTATGTTTGCCACTCAACTAAACCTTCGTCCTTTAGCTCATGGATCTCCCATCTTTAGTTTTTGTTTTGTGGATATATCAAGTTGCATATTTAAGAATACTTTGGTTTTTATCTTTATGTTTATATTTAGCATGGAATCAGATATAATGGGGAATTAGATGTGTTTGGACTATGTTTTGGCATGTTCATTAGATGTAATATTATGGTGAATGCTTAATCTTTTGCAGTAATGGTTGTTATGAGGCCAAAAATTAATTACTTTATAGCCTTTATTTATGTTTCAGACATTTAATAACCTCTAAGATTGGTTTATTTGTTCTCTTCTCCTAGCTTTTATTAATGAATCCCCTGTGTTCGATTAATTGATTGAGAGTTGCTTAATTAATTTAAGATTCCATTTTCTAACTTCTCTGGAAAATAAGAAACATACAAAATGGATTAATTTATCCTTCGATTAAAAAACATTACTCTCCCAATCCAAACACATGAACAACGGAACAATCACATTAGCAAATTCCCTTTCCCGATTTTAGAACCCTAGAAAGGCAAACAATAAACAGCGTAAAACACACATTCATTCCCAACACTAAAACCACATATATCCTAGAGACACCTTTAGCTGTTTTTGCAGATAATAAACCAAGTAATCAAAAGCGCCGTGCACAACCAACGTTCCCGATTTATACTCTTCTTAACATATTCTTCAAGCTTACAATTTTCAGCATCAAGTGCTTTCAGGTTTGTTTCATGTTTCTTCACATCTAATTTAAGTCTCTTTACGTTAGCCTCCAACACTTGAACATTCAGCTTCAAATTTATTTGCTCGTCTTAAAAGTTCGGGAATAATTTGAGTAGCTCTTGGGTATAGTGGGTCCTCAAGCCATTTGAAAAACTTGCACCCTTAAGGCTCCTACAATATTATTTACTCCAATCAAAATTAATTCAAACAACCCCAATAACTACGAAAAATGAAGACTATCAGAAAAACAAAGCAAAAGCACGACACACCCACACAAATCTTAAGAAACGATTATTTTAACTACAATCAATCAACCACATGTTAACATCTTATACAAACCCCCAAACCCCCAAATCATTATTAGCCCTAATATTTAAAAATAGGAAAGAAATTCAATATTTACACGAAATCTTGGACAACTTATATATCTCCTCCCGGGATTGAGGCCTACCTCAATCCTAAAATTTATAAAAATTGCATCATCACAATTGCATTTTCCTCTTATCACGGTGAACTCAGAAATTTGCCTCCACGTCATTTCCAGGTTATTGTCGAAATAGCACTCCTAGACTGAAATATGGTAGTTTTATTACAAACAGTTTTAGGATTTTTCAGATTGCACCCTAAAATTTATAAAAATTATGTTCTGGCCCTAAATCTCCAGAATTCGTAATTACTCAATCAAATTTCATAACTTTTATCGGAGTTTAATTTTGTGATAGTAAGAGTTTAGACTTAAATGAACAAACAAGTCTTTCAAAAGATATAATTATGTTTTAATTTCATTGCCAATAAAATTATCGTGGCGACCGCAAAAGGCAGGCAAAACGAGACTCTCCATAAAGTAGCCTCTGTCTTGAAATTGATCATAACCCCCATTATCGATGACCAAGGACCTCAATGATCTATCTTTCACATTATAAACAACCAAACGAGCTCGATCAATCAAAACAACATCCTCCTCCTCATCTCCAACAAAACACAAAGGCGTGAACCCAGACAAAAATCCCTTACAATAAATGTTGAGTTTCGTCCAAGACCCTACCACACCATACTCTTTTATAAGCCATACATCCGTTCTTTGGTCACCGGTTTCCCTATCTACCAAACGAAGACATCCCCCAAAAACCACAAGTGCATTTGTTGAAAACTTGCTAACCACATGGACACCAACAGGTGGAGTGATTTCGAAATATGCCTCGGTAACCAAATGTAAAGCAATGATTAAAAACTCCAGCTTTCCCAATTCATTCATCTTATAATGCAGCCAATGGATTGCCCCGTTGAATAACATTTCGCAGGGGTTGCAAGTTACTAAATTACCATAAGGCGAGGTCTTAAGACTTTTCCAAACACCTGTTTTCATAGAGTACACATATGCACCACCGCAACGGTTAGGCACAAATGGGCCGTCATAATCCAAATCACAATAAGAAAGTAAAACCACTCTATAATCATCTCTAGCACTATCATACCCGTATCCACATGCGACATGGGTAGTCCCACCCCTAACCAGAGGTGAAGGATGTAGTCTCACCTGCTCCAGAGTAATGGGGTTCACAAAAACCATCCCACCATTTAGATTGAGTAGTAATAATAACCCATCGCATGAACCCAAAACCAATCTGCACACACCTGGAAAGTCGAGCTCTCTTAAAACGGTGCTAATTTTTCATTTTATGATTTCGATGGAGAAAATGGTGTTGGATGGGGTGATGAGAGTGAGATATTCTTGGAGGGGTTTTTCTCGAGCGAGGTGGGATTTGATGAACTGTGGGGTGGAGATCAAGTTGCACCATGTTTTTGATAAAGACCTGAGCTTGCCTATCGATTTTGTAGGGAGGCGTAAGAATATGTCCATCAAGATTTCTTGGGGAAGATCCATATTTCTGTTCAAGACTTTGTAGAGGTTTGGAAGGGATAATGTTTACTTCTGGGAGGAAGGCCAGAACGCGGGACTTTTTGTAAAATTTTTAATATTATAGGCATCGGTTATTCCTAACAAACGACTTTAATTGTCTGATAAAACTTATGAGCATTGGTTGTTTTTGTACAACCGATGTATATACTCGTGAAATTCGGCAGTTTGTGGGAGAGGGAGGGATTCGAACCCGCGTGGTTCGTAGCCTCTGAAAAGTCTAATTTTGCCCCCAAATACATGAAAACTAAGTTTTTGAAATAAATTTCAGTCCAGAATTTTCATATTTCCCACTCCAAGAACCCGCCAGAGTAATATTTTGGAATATGAGATGATTCATTCCCCGTCGCCTGCTGTTCGCCGTGGATTCCCCGTCGCCTAGTTTCACCCTCGCCTACTACAAATTGTGCAAGAATGTATGTTTTAATACTTGTTCAGTTCGTTGATTAACATGTTTGGGTAATTTTTAGGTGTAGAAAGTTAAATTCTTCGAGTTGGTAATTGGTGTTGGAACTAAGAATTTTTACCACAAGCATTTTTCGCTTTCGGTAGCCAAGTCGGACCTTTTAGGTAAGACTGAGACTGGTTGATTAGGTTGATCACCCTTTTAGCATAATTGGTATATATGTTGAAGACCGAACCTCTGAATTCCATCCATTTCCAATGTTTATGACATGTTTAATTATCATATTAAATTAGTTGCTGCTTTATGCAAAATACAAGAAAAATTAATTCACACACCCACATGAAGATCATCAGTGAACGTACTTTGAGGGATATAGAGCCCACCTGTAGTGAATTAATGAATATGGTTGATGACATTTATTTGACGATTAATTTCACTGTCGTATTTTGGACATCCTGTTCACAAGCCATTTGAACCCTCTTGAACTATATGTTATGCGGTAAGTACCTTCATAAAAGTTGTTGATATGATTCTTAGTTATCTGTAACTGCTAAAATCATCGAAGTATCTGTTTTCACTCTTGTAATCTAATTAAAGCATTTGGTGTTTGTAGATTGATGTGTTAGCTTTTATTACCGTATAAATTATATTTTTCATCTAATGTTTTAAGAATTTTATCAACTAACCACACAGAGTCATGACTGATTCTTCGAGCACCCAATGGGAACACGAGTCTGTGAAGAGAAGATCAAGAGGATCAACAACATGCATAAAAGTGAAAAATAAGCCGTCAGAGCAAAAGCATGTCGAATTTGACGATACAAATAAACCTATCGGGAAATATGCTGCCAATTTCAAAAATAACCTAGGTTCTCTAGTTCTGTCACATGTAGATATTAACATCGACGAGTGGAAACACGTCGAGAGTGGTCATAAGGATATTATTTGGGAGGATTTGCAAGTATATAATAATCAACTTTTCATAGTAAATTATCTGTTAATGAAAACACGTGTTAACATATATGTCTGTTTCTTATTTATTCAAAAAGAGTTCAACATTGAAGGTGATGAAAAGAAGAAGCACTTTCTGAAGGTTGCAGGATTGAGGTGGACCGCTTTCAAGACACGGTTAGTGCGTGATCATCCATCCCAGTTATATCCCTCCATTACGGATGAGCAGTGGGAGAAATTCGTTAATGATCATCAATCTGAAGAATTCAAGGCATGTACAGTGTATTACCTTTAAAAAAACATTCACCAGAAATGTATATCTAATATTTTCCTAAAATTGGTTTACTAGGAAAAAATTAGGAAAGCTCGGGAGAGCCAGTCTCACAACCAGAATCCACACTTTCTTGGACCCGGCGGTGGATATGCTAGTGCAAAAGCAAAGTAGGTTGTCAGACCCTCTCTCGTCTTCATCTTCATGTGCTTCACTCAGCTCAAGTATTGTTGTGGATGATCGCAGCTTAGATTGGGTTCGAGCAAGAATTAAGAAAGATGAAGAGGGAAATTATGATATCCCGAATGAGCAAATGAAGGGGGTGGTTGATAAAATTGTAATTATATTTTTTTGAAGAATATATTTTGTAAGTAATAACTTAATGGCATGGGGAAAGTGTATTAAATGATGTTTATCATTTCTTGAAACAGGTGGAGAAGGCTCGAGAAGTCAGCGAAGGGACGTTTCTACCGCAGAGGCACAATTACATATTGAATGCGTCTCTAGGGAAGAAGGAGCACCCGGGTCGGGTGCAAGGTGTAGGTAGCCATGTGAATGTGAGGACTATTTTTGGTCGACCGAGTCAGACAAGTAGGAGACAAAGTGGAGTGGTATCAGTAGACGAGGTTAGGGCGGCTCTGACACAAGAAATCACGCAGAAGATGCATGACAAGTTTGATGCTCTACATTCTCAATTCAACCAGTTGTATGAGCAAGTGAATAACCAAGGTCCGCAGATTCCGGTTATTCACCACAACGTGCCATCAAAAGTTGACGAGGGGGCTGATTTCTACATGCCTACGCAAGGTGATCCACATAGTAGTTGCCGATCGGTTGGTGGGACTCCATTTCCTATGGTTGAGGTATATATTAGATAATATGTAGTGTGTTTTCACAAACCTACTCATTCAAGCACCTTGGTAGTTGATAAATAAGTAACTCCTAGTCAAGATTCATTATGACTTATCCTTTTCAGAGTCATATTTTCATTATTCATGTATTAGAAAATATGAAGTCTCATTTTTTTGCTTTGACTTTCATTAGAGAGTAGTTCTAATTATTGCCTGTTAATTGCATTAAATCGTATTATTTCCAGAAACAAATTTTCATAATTAAAACATATTTTTACCTTTATCAAGAATGTGAATACAAGATTAAAGGGGCTGAAAGTAATTAGGTTTGTTATATATATATAATATAATCAGGTCGTTACGGTCAGGGGATTTTTGCATTTTTGCATTGTCAATACCTGCATATACTCAGGCCATTAAGGTATAACCTATAAAACTCGAACTCATTATCATCAAGTTTTAATTGGTAAATATTCATCAGAATATATTCATTTTATCCAGACTATTAACTTTAGTCTACTTTGAGTAATAGAGTCCGATTGAGTGCCATCTGGCTCTGTCCATTATGAGGGATATAAAAGTTGTTGCCAAGGGGATGGTTTACCCAACCAAGGAGGACACGATCGTGCATCATCAGAAGGTGTCACCCGGTCATGTGAAGGTTTCAGTAGATGAAGTTGTTGA
>BMAC01003273.1:0-15699 GCA_014905375.1 Phtheirospermum japonicum
TTCTTTCATCAAGATCTCCAATGATTTGGCCTGAATTTTCGATGGTATAACTCTCGGATGTAAGTCAATCTGATCAGCTGTATCTTCCTCATCTGGTCTGAGTTTGATTCTGTAACAGTCTGAGTTGGTGTCAAGATTGGTGTCATGTCATCAGTACCGTCACCACTTGTATCTTCAGTTTCTTCACCTGCGGTTTCATCTATACCAACCGTGATATTTTTTTGAGAATTCTGATCATAAACCAGATCATTATCCTCAGCAGGTTTAACACCACTAATCGTATCATCAAACTTGACATTAACTGACTCAATCATGCAACGTGTTCTAATATTATACACTCTATATGCATGCTATTTCGAGAACATCCCATAAAAATGTATTTATCACTCTTTGAGTCAAGTTTTGAAAGATGATTCCTATTATTAAACACATAACAAATGCCACCCAAAATATGAAAATAGCTCAAATTTGGCTTTTTGCCCATCAACAATTCATAGTGAGTAACACATGACCCATGTCTGAAAAACGCCCTATTGATTATGTGGCATGCAGTATTCATTACTTCCCCCCAAAAACGTTTTGCAATCTCATTTAAAATAAGCATAGTTCTAGTCATCTCTGCAAGAGATCTATTTTTTCGTTCGACTATCCCATTTTGTTGGGGGTGATAGGTGAAGAAAGTTCATGGGTTATATCTACCTTGAAACAATAATTCAAAAAAGACACATTTTCAAACTTTTCTCCATGGCATGACCTTATTCTACCTATACTCACACCAAAATGAACACACAACTTTTTGCAAGTTTTTTAAACGCTTCGAAAGCCTCAAAATTTTCTTTTAAAAATTCTACCCATGTAAAACGAGAAAAATCATCTACAATCACAAGTACATACCTCTTACCACCAAGGCTTTCTACTTCAAGTGGACTCATAAGATCCATATGAAGAAGTTCGAAAACAGTTTGATGTAGTGAGACTCAAACAACCAAAAATCACTAACAGTTCTATCACCAAGCAGCACATGAAATCATTTCAATGCCAAACAAGACTTAAATACTAAATGTTTCAACAAATGTAACTAAACATCTCATAACTTCATTCTCTAACCAAAAGCAATAATTCATCCGATAACAATAATCCAAAATGCAATGGTATGAATCCAAATCACCAAAAACTTTAACAATCTACTAACGGTACAAGAAGGCGACAAATAAACTTTAGGAGATGATAAGGTTTGTTTGCTTGTCTACTAACTGTTCTCAAATTCGAGAATCTCTGTATCTTTCCAAAACAGAACCAAAGCGTGTACAGGATGCTCTTAAAGATGAGTTTTGGATAAAGGCCATGCAAGAAGATTTGGATCAATTCGCTAAGAATGATGTTTGGGACATAGTTCCTCGTCCAGAAAACTCACATGTAACAGGTATGAAGTGGATCTTCAATAACAAAATGGACGAGGCGGGCAGTATTGTGAAAAACAAGGCACGATTGGTTGCACAAAGATACACTCAAATTGAGGGTATTGATTTTGATGAGACGTTTGCTCCAATTGCTCGTATTGAATCAGTAAGACTCTTACTTGCTATTGCATGTTATATGAAAATGTCTCTACATCAAATGGACATAAAAAGTGCTTTTTCTTAATGGAGTTCTAAGTGAAGAAGTATATGTTGAGCAACCTAAAGGGTTTGTTGATCTTCACAAACCAAATTTTGTTTTAAAACTAAAAAAGGCTTTGTATGGTTTAAAATAAGCTCCCAGAACTTGGTACGAAAGGTTGACTCAACACTTACTTTTCTTAAATCTTAGACGTGGGGAAGTTGATAAAACCTTATTTCTCCTTAAATCGTACAAACACATTTTGATTGTCGAAATTTATGTGGATGATATAATCTTTCAAAACCACTATCATTTTTTAAAAATAATCTTGAAAACCGCTATTGGAGGGATGAAACCTCCCGGCTGGTGCCGTACACCACGTCATCACTGACGTTTCCCAAACCAATCACAACATCAATCAATCACAATTAAACCATAACAACAAATCATAACGTACATTAAATTAACATAACCGATCATCATGGCATTTCATAACGACCATCGCATACACTTTAAAAGATAATTGCATAATTGAACCTAATTATAAATTTTTCCTAAATTGAACTCTAATTATATAATTATTCCTAAACTGAACCTCAATTATAAATTATTCCTAAATTGAACCCTAATTATAAATTATTCCTAAATTGAACCCTTATTATAAATTATTCCTAAATTGAACCCTAATTATATAATTATTCCTAAATTGAACTCTAATTATAAATTATTCTTAATTGAATTCTAATTATATAATTATTCTTAAATTGAACTCTTATTATAAATTATTCCTAAATTGAACCCTAATTATAAATTATTCCAAAATTGATCCCTAATTATATAATTATTCCTAAATTTAACCCTAACATTAATCCTAAAACTAATCATAATTATAAATTAAACCCTAAAATTAATCCAAATTATAGGGCAAATCGAATAAAGAAATAAAAATAGTTGTAAACCGGGTTACCTTGGCTGCCGGTGGTGGGTTGCTGCGGTGGCGGCGGCGAGCAGCAGCTGTGGAGGGAAAGCGACGAGCGGCCGCGAGCGGAGAGCGGTAAGGTTTTCTTTCTCAGATCTTTTTTTCTTTATTTCGACGTAGAGTGCAGCGGGGGCTGCCCCTGCTGCTGTTTTATTAAACCGGACCGAGGGAAATATTGCCCTAAACCTTCGGCAATACTGAAGGCTGCCTACTCCCTTTGGTTTTTCCAAGGGGAACCTACTCCCCTCGATTTTTCCAACGTGAAACTAATACCCTCGGGTTTTTTTTCGCTTTTTTTTTTCATTTTTTTAAATTAAACAAAACTAAGGGGACAATTTTCCCTCTGGATTTCTGAGGGGAGCGTAATTCCCCTCGGTTTTTCTGAGGGGAAAATCATCCCCTCGGTTTCTTTCAATTAGAAAATTTCAAAAAAAAAACTAGAAAATACGTATTTAACGATCAACACTCGATCCTCTTGATTCTATGACAACGAGACATACCCCATGCCACCCCGTGCGTAAAATGATAGAATTTTTTTTTATTCGTACGCATTTTCTATTTTTTTGATTTTTTTTATTCTTTATTTAAAAAAATAGAAAACATGAGTTTAATGATCAATACTCGACTCTCGTGGTTCTGTGACATCGAGACGCACTCCGTGCCACCTTCACAATATCACGATGCTTCGTCGCTCCGCGTTTCAAACCAAACAAGATGATTGATCGATCGTATCTTAGTCGAATTACACGACACTTGTAAATACGCACATGCTCATTGATATTTTTCAACCTAAATTAGGTCAAAACCACTCCACGTGCGTAAAATCACATGATTTGTTTTATTTTTTACCATTTTTCTATTTTTTTCTATTTTTTCGATTTTTTATTTAATTAAAGAAAATGAGGGGATAAATTCCCCTCGGGATTCCCGAGGGGCATCTAATTCCCCTCAATTTTTTCGAGGGGAAAATCATCCCCTCGATTTATTTAATTAAAATAAAATTGAAAAAAAAATCAATAAAATAGAAACAACGTATTTAACGATCAACACCCGATCCTCGTGGTTTTATGACATCGAGACGCACCCCGTGCGTAAAATGATAGGATTTATTTTTACGCATTTTCTATTTTTTTCGATTTTTTATTTAAACTCGAAAAAAAATAGAAAACGTGTATTTAACGATCAACACTCGATCCTCTTGGTTATATGACATCGTGCCACCCCGTGCATAAAATGACAGGATTGTTTTTTATTTGTACGCATTTTTTTATTTATTTAAAATCGAAAAATATAGAAAATGCGTATTTAACGATCAATACTCAATTCTCGTGGTTTTATGACATCGAGATGCACCCCGTGCCATCTTCAAAAAATCACGATGCTTCGTCGCTTCGTGTTTCCAATCGAATAAGATGATTGATCGATCGTATCTTGGTCGAATTACACGACACATGTAAATACGCACATGCTTGTTGATATTTTTCAACCAAAATCGGGACAAAACCATCACACGTGCGTAAAATCATAGGATTTTTTTTTTTATTTTTACGATTTTTCTTTTTATTTTTTATTTAGTTTTAAAAAAACCGAGTGGAAAAACTCCCCTCGGGATTTCCGAAGGGCATCTAATTCCCCTCGGTTTTTCCAAGGGAAAAATCATCCCCTCAGTGTTTTTTAATAAAAAAAAAATAGAAATGCCTATTTACGATCAACACCTAATTCTCGTGGTTCTATGACATCGAGACGCATCCCGTGCCACCACGTGCGCAAAATGATAGGATTGTTTTTTATTTTTAGGCATTTTCTATTTTTTCCAATTTTTTAATTTAAAATTAAACAAATAGAAAACACGTATCTAACAATCAACACCCGATCCTCGTGGTTTTATGGCATTGAGACGCACCCCGTGCATAAAATGATCGAATATTTTTGTTTGTACGCATTTTCTTTTTTTTCTTCCCTTTTTTCTTGATTTTTAACTTAAAAAAAATAGAAAACATGTATTTAACGATCAATACTCGATTCTCGTGGTTCTATGACATTGAGACGCACCATGTGCCACCTTCACAAAATCACGACGTTTCGTCGTTTCGTGTTTCCAACCAAAAAAGATGATTAATCGATCGTATCTTGGTCGAACTACACGAGGGGACAAATTCCCCTCATGATTTTCGAAGGGTATCTAATTCCACTCGGTTTTTCCGAGGGGAAAATCATCCCCTTATTTTTTTTAATTAAAAAAATTAAAAAAAAATAGAAAACGCATATTTAACGATCAACACCCGATCCTCGTCGTTCTATGATATCGAGACGCACCCCGTGCGTAAAATGATAGGATTTTTTTTTAATTTTTACGCATTTTCTATTTTTTTCAATTTTTTTTATTTAAAATCGAATAAAATAGAAAGTGCGTATTTAATGATTAACACCCGATCCTCGTGTTTCTATGACATCGGGACGCACCCCGTATCACTCCGTGTGTAAAATGATAGGATCTTTTTTTTTTTTTACGCATTTTCTATTTTGCGATTTTTTTTTATTTAAAATCGAAAAAAATAGAAAACGCGTATTTAACGATCAATACTCGATCCTCGTGGTTCTATGACATCAAGATGCACCCCGTGACACCTTCATAAATTCACGACGCTTTGTCGTTTCACGTTTCCAACCGAACAAGATGATTGGTCGATCGGATCTTAGTCAAATTATACTACACGTGTAAATACGCACATGCTCGTTGATATTTTTCAATTGAAATTGGGTCAAAACCACCCAACGTGCGTTAGATCATAGGATTTGTTTTGTTTTTACAAATTTTCTATTTTTTTTTCTTTTTTATTTAATTTTAAAAAAACTGAGGGGACAAATTCTCCTCGGGATTTCCAAAGGGCATCTAATTCCTCTCGATTTTAGAAGAGAAAAATCATCCCCCGGTTTTTTATATTCTATATATTTTTTTCAATTTTCTTTATTTTCAAAAAAATCGAGGGGACTAAATTCTCCTCGGTTTTTCCGAGAAGTTCTTCCCCTTGGTTTTTATATTATTTTTATTTTCTTTCGGATTTTTTAACTTTTAATATTAGAATCAAACTCAAGTCCTTTAAAATAAATTAAAAAACTGATATTTTTAAAATACATAAGAACTACATGAGTTTTGATTTGTCAATGAGAATACGTAAACAAATTAATTCTAATATTAGAATTATACTCATGTTCTTTTTCAAAAAAAAATTATTTTGTTCAAATCTCATTTCTTGTTTCATTATTTGGAATTTAGAATTGAACACAATTCTTTTTTCTTTAAAGTTATTTTGTTCAAGTATTGTTTAATTTTTCAAAGTACATAAAAATCCCTAAAAATACTGCAGGTTACGAACTCAACCGGCATTTTGTAAGCGCAACCGTAACCGGTTCAACCCAAAATCGAAATTGATATTCAACATTGATGGAGTGGGTGTGGATGAAATGAAGAATGAGCTTAGAACCATTTGTCTTCATTTGAAGGCAAAATAGTTAATGAAAAGAAAATATACCTACTAAACAAAAAAAATAAATATTTAACATAATAGATATAAATATCTTCTAATTTATATTTATTTGTCAATTTGCTCGCGAAATCTAATAAAAATAATGTTTCCAACGATTAAGATGATGGTCATGGAATGTAGGATTGAAAAGAGATTAAATGGGCTCTAAAACTCTAAAAGTTGGAACTGGGTTACGAGCTACCTCTAATAGTTTGAACTGGGTTACAAGCTAGTTTGAAACACATGTATCCAGCCCAACAGGTGTACACTTGATCTATATGTTGTACTCATTCTATATCAATTAAGCTCCTTCTCTAGGAACGCTATACATGTGTGGTAATATAAAATAGTACAGATTTTCTCAAAAGAAAAAAAGTAGTACAAATTAATTGATCATGGGAATTTAATTTGAGTACTTTAAATAAATGATTAAACTAGAATTTAATTTGAGTACTTTAAATAAGTGATTAAACTATCACTGGATTCACTAGCTAGCCCCAAATATATTACATAACTAATATTTAATACCAGTGCGAATCTGAATTATTAAGGTTTTTCTTTCTTTCTTTTCTTTTGCACTAGTAACTCTACTTTTATACCAGTCTCCCTTTCATACCTTATAAACTGTAATTGTTTGGATCCTTTTCCATTCTTAAACTATGAAATACAAATTTGTTTTTTAGTTTAGTTTTAGTTTTAGTTCCCTTTCTAACACGACTATTTACGTCGGCCGAGTACCTTTCTTTAGCGTTAGTTAGTAAAAGGATGGCCAAAAAAAATCTTTAGATAATCTTCAATGTTATATGCACATTGATTATTATGTTGAAAAATATTTAGTATATCGAAGGAAAAAAAATATAATTAGTGTGTATTCGTCAACAAGTAACTTTTAAAAGACAAATTAGATATTTAACTTCTTTATTAATTATGAAAACATGTATTTTATATCTTATATAAATAAAAATTTTGATAAATAAGATCGTATTCTTCATTGTGTATCCTTACCTGCTTTTCCTCGGTCGGTGCCGGTTAGTTCTAAGGCTGTTAGGGACGCGGAGCATTTTGAGGTCCCGTAGTGAGCTGTCTCGAGTGCCTACAATTCCAAGAACAGAGATATTGTTAATTAATTACACCAACATGGTTTTAAAATAATGTAAAGACGTCTTATTTATTTTAATTACCTGCTCGATAAAACTCAAAAACGCTCTCATCGATCAATTTGTTACTATTCAAATTTGTCACGTGAAAAATTGCACATTCAAAAAAAAAAAAAAACTACAGAATTAGGGACAGCAACAAAGAATTTAAAAAATAAAATAAGTAACAATACAATACAATACACACCATACATGAACCACCGACCATCGGAAGATATGTAAGCCTTCTTGATTGACAGATTCATATTGGTTAAAACTTGCACCGCTTCCAGAACTCAGACACCATTGCCGCCACGTGGCAACCCCAGGTTCACCACCAGCGACCAGGTGGGCCCCTCCGGCTCGATCACAGTTGAGATTGGCAGGGATAGGAAGCGAAAGGGAGGGGGACTTTCTTCCCTGTTCTTCGGGCTTTTCAGATCGAAATAGCTAATGAGGCATGGATGATTTTTTTTTCTAGGGTTGGCGGTGGGGGGAGAGAAAGAAGAAAATGGAAAAAAGATATGAAATTGGCGTATCTTTTTCTTTTTCTTTATTTATTTTTTTTGAATTTTTTATGTTTGATCCAATTTGTTTGGGGTGGATCCGAATTTGAGCTTCGTCACACCATAGAGGATCCGTGTGACCATCACATTTGAGTGTTTGCATTTTCTAAAAACCCGACGAAAAAGTCGACATATTGTGGGTTGTTTTGGATTCGAGAATTGGATAATTGGGTGTGGATATTTTCGAGAAAATAATCATCTAATTTCAAAAAAAAAAAAAAACACATGGTTCTGGACTTGCCCATAAGGGCAATTTACGACCTCCACATTTTGTAGAACCCTAAAATTTTGATAGCTAGCTAGCAATCAATCAAACCTCACTGCCATAAATAGCCAATTAGGGATTAGGACACATGACTCAAACACCAAACCTCAAACACAAAAATAAAGAGAAAACATCCCACGATCCACCCCTCCCTCAAACATAACTACACACAGAAACCAATACATAAATAAAATAATACTACTAATACATAAATTTAAATACGAAAAAAAAAAAGGAATTAATAGGAAAGGTCATGTCACGACACTAGACAACTCGCTCTCAAATCTCTGCAATCTGAAATCTGTAAGATAGTCATAGTGATTATACTTATACCCTCTCACCCTCAAACCCCACCCCCCAACCCCCTCAATCTGCATAACAATAATTCACATCAATATTTGCTTGCTAGCCCTTTGATTTAATTTTAATTTTAATTTTGGTTATTATTTTTGTTTTTAACCCTATCTGCTTTTCTCCCCGTTTCCATAGCCTCTGGTCTTGGGGGAATTTCCTCCGCCTTCACCTCTCTTTTCTCTACACATTACACAGTGAAACACACACACACACACCACACTTTCTATAATTCTCTCTCTATATATATCTATATCCATATCTATATATATATAAATCTCTCTTTTACTTCAGATAAGGGTTTTTTTCTTCCTTTTCTTCCGCAAGCCACCATCTTTATATGCACCACTTCGTTTCTTTTCTCCATCTCTGCGAAAATATTGCACCAGCTCAAAGAAAGGCCCTTTTTGCATGATTCTTGGAAAATTAAAAACACAAATAAAAAAACCCACCAACAATTTTCTACCATTAACACTTTCTCTTTTCTCTCTGTGTCAGCGGCACAACAAAAAAAAAGGAAAAAGAAAAAAAAGGCAAGATACAAGGACTTGTTTTTTTGATCTGTATTGTCAAACTGCACGCCAGCCAAGGAGGAGGAACTGTAGAGAAAGGGGAAAAAAAGAGAAAATAAATAAATTACATTTTGACCGCAAAAATCGAGGCCAACGTCAAATTTTTCCAAGAAGGAGAAAGAGAGAATTACAGGGCGTTTCTAACAGACTTTTATTCTGTCTAGGTATCTCATTTTATTTTATTTTATTTTATTTTCACACTGCACACGTACATATAATTATTTATTTTTTTGTGAGTGAGAATATTTATATTTATATAGAAACAACTGGCTCTCTCAAAAGTCTCATTATCACAGGTAATTGAAGTAATCTCTCTCTATCTCTATCTCTCTCTCTCTCTAGATGTTTATGTATGTATATGTGTATGTAATTTTCTTGCTTTTAATTTGTCAGCTCACTCACATGTGAGAAGGAATGCATTTTAAGCAAGATCTGCTTACAAAAGACTAACATTGATATCAGTGGGATTATATATAAAAACTCTCACTTTCACGAGATCCAATTCCAAAATCTTTCTTTTTTTCTCTCTCTCTCTCAAAAAATAAGAGCTCAAATAAAAATGGCATGAAAGAGTTGTTTAGGGTTCTTGGCTAACTGTAGAAAGATCATATTTTTTTGGTGATTAATTATGAAAACCCAAAAAGTTGAAATACTTTTTTCATAATTTCCCATGGATATATGAAAATCTACACATTTAATTAAAAGAGAGATTGAGAGATACTAGGGAGTGTGGTGTGGCAAATAAAGTGCAGGTATATATCTCAAACATTCATTTTTCCAGATTTGGTTCAGATTCTTTTATCTGTAATAATTCCCATCTTTATTATTTCAATCAAATAGTAAATTTATGGATTTTTGTTTCATTAATTAAAGCTGTCAATGATTTGCTTGTCTAGCTAATTTCTATGTCTCAAAAGGCTAGCTAGCTGTATGTTTCAATCATGGCCTGTGAAAAAAAAGGCTGAAAAGCTTTTCATTTATTTTCCCTTGTTGGAATTAAATTTTATCCAACAAGAGGAAAAACCAACTCGAGGCTTTTAATTAATTCTCTGCATGCCCCCATTCATTGCTTTTCTATTTTCTTTATTTTATTTTTTTGCTTAGGAAAAAAAAAAAGAAAAAAAACTTATGAATTTGGAATCCTAGGTTTCCAAAGAATATTTGTTGGGTCTTTGTCTTTTCTCATAATAATCTAATTAATTTTAATTTTCTAAATTAGGCACTATATATATATATATCGAACCCGAATCGCCGTTTGGATGAATGTCACGTCTTATCGTTGATTGTTTAAATCAATTTACGATATAACGAAATATGAAACGAAATCGAACACCCAAAAACCCTAGCTATTTAAATTAATTGATTTTGATTTAATTTATTTAATTTTATTTTGTCGCAGACCTCTATTTACACCTTTCCCACAGCAAAGAGATCGAGCCACCCACCAATGGCTTCATCCTCGTCCACCTCGCCGTGCGCCGCCTGCAAGTTCCTCCGGCGGAAATGCCAGCCGGAGTGCGTGTTCGCGCCATACTTCCCGCCGGACCAGCCCCAGAAGTTCGCCAACGTCCACAAGGTGTTCGGCGCCAGCAACGTCACCAAGCTCCTGAACGAGCTGCAGCCCCACCAGCGGGAGGACGCCGTCAACTCCTTGGCCTACGAGGCGGACATGCGCCTCCGCGACCCGGTCTACGGCTGCGTCGGCGTCATCTCCCTCCTCCCAGCACCAGCTCCGGCAGCTGCAGATGGACCTCAGCTGCGCCAAGTCGGAGCTGTCCAAGTACCAGAGCCTCGGCGGCGGGCCACCACCACCACGGCCTCAATCGCCGCCGCGGCGGCCCCACCACCAGGGGATCAACAACCTCCTCGGCGGCGGCGGCCGCGACCACTTCCACGGCCACCAGTTCTTCCCCGCCGGCGTCGGCCAGCAGGCGGCGGCGCAGGTGATTAACGGGTACGATGCGAGCAGCCTGCTGGCGATGAATATGTCGGCGAGCGCTATTGGGCAGCTGAGCCATGGGTTTCAGCAGACCAGGGCGGCGGGGGCGGCGGCGGACGGACGCCGGACGGCCGGTGGAACCGTCTTAGGGGTTTTTGTGATGGACGAGAGATGATATAGGTAAAAACAGTACGGTATTAAAAAAAAGCAAAAAAAAGCAAAAAAAAAAAAAAAAAATTGTTTTAAATTAATTGTTGTTGTTATTGGTTATTTTATAATTTCTTGTTTTCAGTGCTTATAACTATATAACTTTGTATTATTTACTCTGTGCGTGTGTTTTTCTTTTCGTAGACAAGTTTTTGAGATGAAAATGATATTTTTGTTTTGAACTTTTTGCTTTAAAGAAAAAAAAAAAGATTATTGTGAATATTCAGAAATAAAATAGTGCACCGCTTATATTATGAGATCATGATTGATTACATATTTAAAATTTAAAAAAGAAAATCTTTTACTATAATGAGAGCATAGTTAAATGAATGGAATATATTTCTAAATATTTGTGTCTGTCTTGCTTAAACAATTTAGAACTCAAAAATAGAATGTATTTTTTGAGAATAAGCTTAGATTATTTTTGTGTTAATACCTTGAGCTTTTCAATAAAACTAGGGAGATTTATTAGGTGCTTTACTTATTCTATTTCACGTTGCACATTCTTTAATTTATAGTTCAAAGTCAAAATGTCCATTTATACAACTGGTTCATGAGTTGATACTGCAAAATTTTAATTCATATATTTTAGTACTGATTATGTTCTTTAATTGCCTATCAGAAGTGTTAATTAATTCTACAAAATAGAATAATAATGGCTTCTGGATTAAGAAAAAAATCCAAAATGAAGAAATACTTAATTTTTTTCATGAAAGCGGATAAATTAAAATTTAATTATGCATGGCCTTTATTGTTGTTATTAATTGGTATTCACTTTTCGAGATTTATGCTTGTTATTATACCACAATCAAGATCCTATTTTATATTCAATGTTTTCATCTTATGATCTAACTGTTTGAGTGTCACACGTGAACAATATAATAACTTTGTTTAATTTATGTTACCATTGATATGTAAAATAGATGGTGTGTGATTGTGTGAGATCTCAGTTGCTTATAAGTGGGTTTATACAACATAATTTGAAAAAGTATCTTATATTCCAAATTATAGGTAATTATTAAATATATTAAATACTAATCTGGATATGAATTTGTTAGTGATATATGAGATCAATTAACTTAGAGAGAAAGAAATGCGAAAATTATGAAATCGATTGCTGTTATATATATTCAATTAACCAAAATCGTGATTCATTCAAAAGGAAAAGGATTCATTATAACAGTTCAAAACTATTCAGATTTTTGTCTTGAAGCTGTTAGGAAATTAATGGCATTATTGAGGAACCCTAGCACAGCAATCTCATTATGGACATCCTAACAACTTGATATCCTAGAAATTTCTCGAAATAAATAGTACTCTTCAATTAATTTTGGGAATTAGGAAAATTATTATTATGATTTTTTCGATGTATGTCACCGACTCTTAGTAAGTATTTGGTATGCACGATAAGCTATCTTATGGCTTATTTAAACAGCTTATGAACTCATTGTATTTAAATAAGCCTTGTTTGGTTGGACGAGTTTATTTGATAAGTTTGATTTTATCTCAAATGCTATTATTACAAGTATTTCAAATAAATTTATAAAACTTTTTGATTTTATTCTTCTTATAACCCTTTAATTTTTCGGAAAACTATACTATTATTTTTATTGGTTTTACGTATTCGTTGAGAGTTTATAAAAGTTTTTGTAATATCTCATGTTTAAATATGGGATTTGGTATATATAAATTACCTTAAAAGTTTAGGAAAATTCAGTCAAATTATAAATTCAAAAAGTATTTGACTTATTAAACAATTCATTACAATTAGGAATTCAAAATATCTCAAATGAAGATCTTAATTAAATACCTCAAGACTTTTATAAGTTTTAAAATGTCTTATTTAAATACATCAAAATTTTAGAAATCTTAAATATCTTAAAAAGTTCTAAATACCCCCCTTAATAAATGACATTTTGGCTTGAGATGAGAAAATAAAAATTAGTGTAATCAGACTAAATTGCCCCAAAAAATCAATTTCTTAAATATGTATAATTATCTTTACATATCTCTATCCATTTCTCATACTTATGTGTTTTTTTAATATTTATCTTTTACAAAATATTATTGATAAGTTAAAAACATAAAAAATTTATTAAAATTGTGATAAAGATAAAATAAATAAAGAAAAATAAATATCTTAAATGTCATTTAATAAAAAATAACTAAAAAGAAATACAAAAGAATATATACATTAATTAACTTTTCAATTATCAATTATCACCTGTTACTAACTTATCAAATTTGTACCTAGCATTATATTCCTAGCATTCGAACTCACGTAGTTAAACTTAGTACGATCTTCATTTCACTTATTTATAAGTCCAAATATAAACAAATAGTTAGCTGAAGTGCCGATCAAATCTTGTCGACACCATAATTAAAAAAATAATAATATAGAATTCAAATATTTCTAATTACCAAATTTAAAGGATTATGAAACGAGTGATCATCTCAACCAAAAAAAATCCTAAATTGATATATCTACTAAAAAAAATATAAAAATAATATATGAGTGATCTATTTATTCAATTAATTTGAAAATTATATATATATATATATATATATATATATATATATATATATATATATATATATATATATATATATTGAAAAGAATTGAGGGACAATAATGACGTACCGGTGTAATGATAGCATGGCCCTTAAATGCGTATATAATGGCAGTGGGTCTCTCCAATGCATGTACATCAGGTACTGCTCACGCTTCCACACTGGCCAATTCCACCCCCTTCCCTTCCCTTCACTTCACCCCCTGTTTTTTTGTATCTATATGTACGTATCTCTCTCTCTCTCTCCCCCACTGTGTGTGCTACTGTGTGTCTAACGTGTCTTCAATGTATTTGAATATACATACAAATGGTGATAGCTACCAGATGGAGTCTAATATAATATAACTGTTGAAGATATTTAATATATATTGAAATTCGAGTTCAAGGACTTGGGTTCATTTTTATGTCAATTCGAATAAGGATTAACATGCATATGATCAAATTAATTAAAAGTGATTGAATTAGATGTATGTATGTATGTATGTGCATGAGTTTAATTATCCCTCGTCATATGTGTTTGGTTGGTGTTATTATGTTAGATCAGCGAATGTTACTGGGGAGAAAGAGAAGATTGGCTCTTCCAAACTGTGCTAATTAAGTTAGCCCACAACCCCTAAAACATACCTATTCTCGTTTTGACTATCTATATTATATATATGGGTCCAACCTATATATACATCACATGTTTTTTCCTAGTTATTACTATTTCTCGTTTGTTTTGTTTGTTTTTTTATAACAAAATTTTGTATGTGCATGTTACAAGAAACTGCTGAATCGTGTGACTAATTCACAATTTTTCTTTAAAGGTCAAAATGCAGAATTAGTTTATTAACTTTGGTTAGTTGGGAATTTTAGTCCACCAAGTATATGGGTGGCGATTTTAGTCCACTAATTTAAAAGAAATCGCACATTTAGTTAATTTCTGACCTGAAATTTGAATTTTGGCCGGAAATTGGATTTCGACCAGATTTTTGGGGATTTTGACCGGCCAACATGGGACGGGTGGCGATTTTAGTCCACTAATTTAAAAGAAATCGCACATTTAGTCCAATTCTGACCTGAAATTCGAATTTTGCCCGAAAATTGAATTTTGACCCGATTTTTTGGGATTTTGACCGGCCAACATGCCACATATGTGCTGACTTAATTTTCATTTTAGTTATAAAATTAATAATACCACGTGGGTATTTATTAAAACAAAAATAATGAAAAAAAGTAAAAAAAAAAAAACGAAGAAGACTTGGGAGACATCATCTCTATACTTTTTAAGCTAAAGTTGGCATTTCAATTTTGAACCACACGCACACGAACCCAGAGATAAACCTCCTAATCATTCGAATTCAGAAAAATAAATTAAAAAAAAAAAGGTATGAACGCAATCAAACCTCACGCCGGAAGCTATCAATTAATATTCGTCGTCAAACCTCACATTTTTGCGAATAAGAATCGGATTAGCATCTCAGCCGGCCGGAGAAGAAATCTCGCGGTAAAATCCGGCAGCGACGGCGGTGAGAAAAAAACCGAACCGCAAAGTTTCTTATCCCTAGAAGAAGCCGGTTAAGTTGAGATTTCCGGTCTGAGCACTCACGAGCGGATTCTTCGTTTTTTTTTTACTTTATTTTATTATTTTTATTTTAATAAATACCCACGTGGTATTATTATTTTTTATAATTAAAATAAAAATTAAGTCAGCACATATTTGGCATGTTGGCCGGTCAAAATCCCCAAAAATCGGGTCAAAATTCAATTTTCGGGCAAAATTTGAATTTCAGGTTAGAAATGGACTAAATGTGCGATTTCTTTTAAATTAGTGGACTAAAATCGCCACTCGTCCCATGTTGGCCGGTCAAAATCCCCAAAAATCGGGTCAAAATCCAATTTCCGGCCAAAATTCAAATTTCAGGTCAGAAATGGACTAAATGTGCGATTTCTTTTAAATTAGTGGACTAAAATCGTCACCCGTGTATTTGGTGGACTAAAATCCCCAA
>BMAC01003311.1:0-12733 GCA_014905375.1 Phtheirospermum japonicum
CATAGAGAGAATGCATGAATTGGTGATGGAAAAACAGCAGTTCGGAAAACTGCAGCAGCAAGTTCGGATAATCCGGATGACAAGTGCCATGATAATACTACCTGACCACCAGTATCGGAATCCCGACCGAGCTCCATATTTTCACCACGAACCAGGCCGTGTAAACTGACCAATAATAAAAAATTAATTATAAATTATTATGAACATTATAGAATGGGCTTATTCAAATATTTAACAACCTTACAGTGCAATGTTAAAACTGAAAAATCCTCACAAACTTGCAGTAATGGGTATTGCCAATAAATTTTACAATTACCTATAGAATACCAAGAGAATAAAAACTATTGTTTTTCCTCAAACTATACCAATCAACTACTGACAAATCACCAACAATTTAGCAATTTACTGACATAAATACTGTTGATATTTACATATAAATTTAGATTCTGTTGGTAAATATTTACCGACAGTTTACATTTTTCTTCACAATCACTGACAAATTTTCTGCAGGTAAAGTAATTTTTTGTTGTAGTAACTCTTTACAACAACAATAATAATCAGTACATCAATTATGAATTATTACGAGATGATCTAATCTTTTTTTAACGATGATGCAATAAATGATGCTTAAAGAAAACATCTACTTATGCTAAAAGTACGCTTTATTACCTAATTAGGACAATATAAAGCTTCTTCTCTTTGTTACTGTCGGACCACGCTTCCAAGTTTGAGAAGTTACGTTGGAACTTTTTCTTGGGGCTGTCGAGCGTAACTGCCTCTCCTAAGACATCACCTTTTTCTCCTTCGGACAAATCTTCGGACATGTCCTCGGTCACATCCTTGCGACCTTGTTCTCGCTCCCATTTCCTGTTTGCTAAACGTTGGAAATCCTCCCATTCCAACTACTTACAAGAAATTTTTTTAATTAACAGCCATATGAGTATTTCAGGTGGGCAATGCAAAATAAACAGAGTGGCAATACAATAGAGGGATAAACAATACCACTTTTAACTTGTGCATACATTGAGCTTCTTATTTGAATCAATAATTCGTCAAATTCTAGATTTATAGCATTAATAGTAATAAATTAATAAGAAAATTGTCAGGTCATTTCAGCCATTAGATTGGTAGTTACAAATAATTTGTGTGGATATTAGCAACCATGTAGATTGACTTATGTGATCAATAAATTAAAATGCTTTAAATTAAAGTCTTGACAATTGACACTCTCTCACTCATATGTCATAAAGCAAAAAGTTGCATTTTTTCTGGGTCACAAAGCAAAAAGTTGCATGAGAACAAACAGTAATTGACAAAAAAAGAAGCCCTTTTGCATCTTCAAATTATCTGGGGATCCAATTCGAACATATTCTATTGTTGTTAACTATTCATACAAGACGTGTCAAAAAGCAACCAAGACAAGATGTGACTAAAATTAAAAAAATAAAAAAAAATCTCCACGGAGGCCAAACACACACACAAACCATCAATTCATGATTTCAATTGAAAATCAATCACCCCCAAAAAACAGAAACACAGACAGACCTGTTTCTTTTTGCGAGCGAGATGCCAGATGCGCCAGCACATGTTCTCGAGCCTGGAGCTCCGGTCCCTTGTGTTTCTGGTGGCGACAACCTTGATCCATGTCCTGTGAAGATCACTCTCATCAACCCCTGTAACCACTTCCTCCACAAAGTACTTGGTCGGATTAAAATCACCCCTTTCCCTCACCTCATGCGTTCCTGCTGACGCCGACGCCGACGCCCCGCTGTCCAATATCGCCTCCAAATACCCATTTATCCACTCATTTCCACCCATTTTTACCCAACCCTATCTATGTATCACCTATTAACAACAATTATTTATAAAAACAAAGAATAAATGTGAAGAAACTGAAAACAAGTGAAACGTAAATTAAATGTGTTCTATTGAGAAAGCAGGGGTGATGTCACATGCAAAAGAAGTTTATTTTTAAATTAAAAATAAACCCTTTTATTTACTTAGACGGCTGAGAATGGAGATATGTGAATCACATCATACACTAACATGCGCGTGTCTGCGCGCAGAAAGAAGAGGAGTCGAGGAGGTAGAGCACGGAGAGCACGAGAGAGGAAGAGTGAGACAAATATAAGGGAGAGATTGGTTTGAGAGGGGAGAACCACATTACTGTTGGAGGTGGGTCCCATGATCCACACGTGGCATGTAGATCGTAGGGGGTTTTAATGGGTCATCTTTTTATGTTGTGTGTATCAAGTATATGCATGTGAAACGGCAAGAATGATCCTTTTAGTTTGTCAAACAAAATAATTTTGGTCCGTCATATGTGAAACATAAGATTAAAGTATTTTTGTTATTTTTTTTTACCCCCAAAACTATTTCGATTTTCACAGTTTATCGTACGAACTTTTTTTTTTTTGGGACAAACCATCATTTGAACTACGTGTATTTTGCAACTTACCCCCTGAAATCAGAATTTTGGTGGTTTTGGATACCAAATTCGGTTTGTTAAGGGTTTTTTGGTAACATCACTCCTTTCTAATCTTCCCCACTTTCTCCGCCCTAATCTACCATTCTACAATGATAACGACACGACGATTCTTTAACCTGCGAAATGTCGTTGCTGATCTTCTTCACCATGGAGAGGAGATCCGTCGTGCCGTTATCATTGTAGAAATGGTAGATTAGGGCGTAGATAGGGGGAGGATTAGAAATAAGGAGTGAAGTTACCAAAAAAAACTTAACAAACCGGATTTGGTATCCAAAACCACAAAAATTCTGATTTCAGGGGGTAAGTTGCAAAAAACGCATAGCTCAGATGGTGGTTTGTCCCAAAAAAAAAAGTTCGTATGGTAAAATGTGAAAATCGAAATAGTTTGGGGGGCAAAAAGTTTTTTCCCTTTTTTTTATATACATACATCTTTACAAGAATTTTACGGCTAGAAAAGGTCGTGACATAAAATGATATGGCATGACTTGGTAGGCAATTTTCGTAAAATTTAATAGGGCTCTGTTGATGGAGTTGCGCCTGGAGATTCATTTGTAGTCGTGTCTCGAGCTCCTATTGTTCTTGTTACATTTCCTGTTGGACTCGCTCGTACGCTTCGCGCTGCTCCTCAATTAGCACCAACTGCGCCTGGAGCTATTGCTACAACTAGACCTGTGTCTGGAGCTGCATAACACAACTATTAGACTAAAAGGAAGAACCGCCGGCTTTGGAACCCTCTAAGTCGCCAACTCCCCAAAGCAGCCAAATGCTGTAACGTCAATCATTTTTCACCTCGACGACTGATAGATAAACTTCTTCCTCGTCAACCTCCGTGTCCTAGTCCTGTGATACAACACATCCTATGTAAGATGTATGTACTTATAACTGTTTGTTCTGATCTGTGGTTAAAAAATGTGCTGCCACACTTCTAGTGCAAAACCAAAATAGTCTCATACATAGTGGCCTCCCAACCCTTATCCTTAGTTTGTTAGGACATGTAAACATGCCCTTATTGGTAAATTCTCACATGATATCCTTGTGATATTACTGTTGGATTAGCTGAATTGAAGTTTATAAGGAATTATCATTGGAGTTGGGCGAACTATAATCACATAGAGCTTAGGTTTGATCCTGTGATGATTTTTGGGGTATGTAGTTGGGCACCAGTTGGAGGTTTAGTGGGTGCCCGATATGGGTGTTTAAATGGACATACGAGTTTTCCTAAAAGATCGAATCTAATTTGTCCCAGTTTGGGTTCAGTTCCGCGGTTTACCCTTTCATTTCTTTACAACCATACCCTGTACACGATTGCCAAGGGTATTGTCACCCCGTTACTAGTGGACCCTCAGGTTACTTTGCAATCCCGTATATCTGTTGTAAGGATTTTTGTTGAGTTGGATTTGATGGCCGAGCGGGTTCATGAGGTTAAACTCACCTATCGCGAGCGTGATTTTATGCATTGGGTGGTTTATGAAAAGGTAATTCCATACTGTTCTCATTCCCTCCGTGTGAGGCTTGACGTAAGATTTATTATAGTGTGGGCAACTCTTAGCCCGACCCCACCATTTCTCGAAAACTGCCTATAGCCTCTTATATGCAGCAGGATCCGGTTCTTGAGACCCCTAAGGTTAAACACGTGTTGGTTGATCCAAAGGTTGTGAAGCTTAAGGAAAAGTGGCATGTGGTTGGCAAGAAAGGGTGGAAAGAAAACTGTCTCATCCCTAAGGATGGACTTTCCGGGCAGAAGGGAATCTACTTGTACTTTCATTCTCCCTTTACCCGCTAGGAGGAGGACTTGGCGTGAGCCAATTGCACTCTTAGTGTAATCAGTAAGGGGAGTGTGATTGGTACCAATGACTTCAACAACAAGGTGGATTTAGACGACTTGGATTTGCTCATTTATGATGACCTTCTTGTGCACTTTTTTAATATTGTGATTGATGAGTTGCCTTTGGTCATTGTTTTACCTGTGATATCCACACTCCCCCTAGTTGTTGCTCCTCATGAGGAGTCTGAGTCCTCTAGTCTTCAAACTATAGGGACTAATCACTTGGATGGCACTGAATCTCAACCCTCTGTTTAGTAATTTATGCAATATGATGAAAGAGAAAAATGATTAAATTAAAGAACTACATACGATATTGTTTACTCAGTTCGTTAGAAGAGAGATTCCAGCTGCGTCCGAGTTGATGCCAAGCCAGGATTTTTGTATTATAAGTTTTTTTCATTTAGGGTTGCAATTACACCAACGAGTTATTTATAATTAAAAAACCTCTAATTACATTTTTACGCAAACTCCCTAGTTACAAATTTACACGATAGCTGTGGACGAGGGCTTGGGTGTACAACACTTCAAGCTCCACACAACGCCAAACCTTCCTCTCAAGTTCCAAGGCTATTTGAAGATATGCATATCTTCAACTTCTCTAAGGTCACAACCTTTGTTAAACTATCAACATGATTGTTAGTAATACAAATTTTACTAGATGCAATAACTTCTGCTCTAAGAGATAACATATGTAGCGATACTTTAACTCAATGTGATTTGTTCTTAAATGAAATAATGGATTCTTAGCCAAGAAAATAACACTCTGACTATCAATGTAGAGAATATCATTCTTCTGCTCTTTACCCAACTCACCCAAGAAATTCTATAGCCATACCATCTCTTACTAAACTTTGTCACTACTACATACTCTGCTTTTGCGGTGGACATAGACACAATCTTCTGCAACTTAGAAGCCCACAGTAGTACTTCTCCTTCTATTAAGGTCACTCAATGCTAAGTCAGCATTAACATATTCTGAAAGCTCAATGCCTTCGCCCTAAAAAACGTAGGGCTCTCTCTTTGGTACCTCTAAAGTACCTAAGTATCTACTTCACCACTTCTCAATGCTGTCTACTCGGATTGCTCATGAAATGACTAACTACTCCCACCGCATGAGCATTATCCATATCATTTCGTACATGATGCTAACAATTGTTGAAGCATAGGGAACCCTCTTCATATGGGCATGCTCTTTATCACTTATAAAAGACTCTTTGGTAGATAACTTGAAATGACTACCTAGCGGGATACTCACTGGCTTATCATTTTGCATTTAGAATCTTTTCAACATCTTCTCGATGTACTCTGCCTGTGAAAGATACAACTTTCCTCCCAATAAATCTCGAGTAACCTGCATAACGAGAATATGCTTGGCTTCTCTAAGATCTTTTAAGCCAAACCATTCTGACAATTGCTTCTTCAATCTATCAACTTATTTAGCACAAGTCTTGCTATCAACGTGTCATCATCACATAGTAGTAATATGATATAATTATCGCCAAACCTCTTCAAGTAACAACAATGATCAACATTACATCAGACGAAGTCAATCTCAAGCATGAACCTATCAAACTTCTTGTACCACTATCTTGGAGTCTGTTTCAAATCGTACAAGCTCTATTTTAGTTTACACACAATCTTATCGTTACCTCCCGATAAGTATCTCTTTGGTGGGTTCTTGTATATGTCTTTCTCCAAATCACCCTAGAGAAAGAATATTTTTACATCCATCTAGTCTAACAAGTTCTCTATAACAACCATACTCAAAACTAATTGAATAGTGTTTAGTTTCACAAAAGGAGTACATACATTTGTATAATCAATATCGTGTTTCTGCTGAAATACCTTCACAACCAGCCTTACCTTGTAACGCTTACTTCGATTAGCTTCGTCTTTGATTCGGTAAACCACTTATTATGCAGCGCCTTCTCCCCTTTTGGAGCTCAACAAGATCCCAAGTATCATTACATCAAGGACTCATCTCTTCATCCATCGCAAGCTTCCACTTGCTCCTGGTCTTACCATGTGCAACCTCTGCATAAGATTGATGTTTACAACCATCAATCAACAACAAATAGTTATTTGATGGTGTGAACTTATCATGTAGTCCTTGCACTAACTAGTGGTGTTCTCGGTTCAACCTCAACAACCATCTGGTCATTCTTATCACTCTGATCCCACCTGAGTTAGAAATATTTAACTCCACAATATGAGTACATGCACTTTCAGCATCCGGTGTACCTATCACGTCCTTGTAAAAAACATGTTCACTAAATATAACATCTCGAATACGAATCTTTCTCAGTTTTGTTTGCCCCATAATCGGTAACCAAATTCATCAGAGCTATATCTAATAAATGTATAGATTTAAAATTAACTTGCTTCTAGCAATAACATCTATATGAACATAGTCACATAACTAAATATGCATAAAAAAGATAGGTCTCCCTTCTCACCACTCCAAGCCTCCTCTAGATATGCTATTTCGAAACGATTTGATGGTCCTCTGTTAACCAGGAATGCAGCAGTGTTCACTGTATTAGCTCAATACATCTTTGATAAACCTGACTTCAATCTTATGCATCTGGCACTCTTATTCAGTGTTTTGTTCATTCGCTCTACCACTCTATTACGCTGAGGTGTTCCTCTTAAGGTCTTTTCCATGCGAATACCATTTGTAGCAGAATACTCTTTTAACTCGCTAAGCTCATAATTAAATTCTTTCAGATTTGTTTTAAAGAAACTAAACTCATACAAAGGTTTTACACTTTCTAAAAGTATCAAATGCATCAGATTTATTTTTCAGAAACTAAACTCATACCTTTTAGTATAGTCATTAATTAAAGTCATGTAGTATGACGCACCACCAAGGGATATTATTAGAGCTTCTTTCCATAAGTCATTATGTACCAACTCCATCTTCTGCTTCTTTAAGGTTCGTTCTCCCTTTGAAAAACTCACCATATTCTAATTTCCAAAGACACACTCCTCACACAAACCGACGTCAGTTGTCTTGAGGTTGGACATCTTACCCTTCGAATAAAGCTCTTTCATCCTTTTCTCACCCATGTGGCAAAGTCAACAATGCCATAAATCCGTATCACTATTTGCTCCTACAATAGCAATGCAATCTTTCGTATTGTTCGCCATATACAACATACCCTCCTTCTTTCCTTGAGCTATCGCCATGTCTCCTTTGTTTATCTTCCGGTTACTGTAACCAAAGGTGACAACATAACATTCGTCATCTATCTGCCCTACCGAAAGTAGATTTCTCCTCAAATCAGGAATATGTCTCATACCATAAAACTACAACACAAAACTTTTCTGGGGTATTTCTCCCTTCCCCATGATTTTCAGAGGCTCATCATCATCAAGGTAAATGAATCGAACTTTTTACACTTACTTTTTACTAAAATAAAAGTTCGTCCGCAAGAGAACAAAGCATTTGTAAATGGAAAGTTTGACTCGAGTCGAATCTCTCGAGGAAGAGTAATCGGAAGTAGTTTTTGTGTTTGATTCGTGAATAAGAAAACAACGAAATGCTATTCTAAACACGTAATAAAATTTTGGTTTGTTAAGTTTTAATGTGTAAGATAATGATTTAAATGACGAGAAATACAATCGATAACTTTAAAAAGATTAATAAATGGGGGTCTAGGGATCTAGAATTGTCTCCACGATCAATTGATATTTTATTGAACACTTAGTCTAAGAGCTGGGGTTGTCAATCCCAACTTGTAGATTAAACACCCGAAAATCCCAATTGATGGTTGTAAACGATTTTAGGCACTAGACCCGTGAATTTTAACCAACAATCATCAAGCAATCCAACAATACAAATTCAAAGCAAACATGAATACGATTAAAGATAAAAAGCATGGAGAAAACAACAAATTAACATAATCAACATTCATTAACAAATCAAACATAACTTTTAACAATTAAACTAAAACTCATACTCAAGACAATCAATAGCTCCAAACATTCATAGAAAATAACAAGAAAAATGCCATAGATCAATGATGAAAGATTACCCAATTCAAAAAGTTCGAAGAATTCTCAAACCAAAAGAGGGAGCTGCTCCAAGAACATCGAATTTCTTCAAATAATAAATATAGTCGATTAGATGCTCCATTACGATTCTATGAGCTAAGCTAATCTATTTCGGAATCTACGCTTGAAAGTGAAAGAAAGAAATGATGAAAATAAGAGAATGTTTTGGGCTTGTCAAACCCTGGTGGGTTCAAAAGCTTATTATTCTGAGAAAGGAAATATACATATATATATAGTGGTGAAAGTGGGGGCAAAGTAGTCGTTTTGCTCAAAATGGCCTGACCACCAATGCTGTAAAATAGCCCCGTCGATGGCGCGTCGACAGGCTGCGTCGATTGACGATAGCTGGAATGCCTCGCAAGTCGATCGACAGGGGCTTTCGACGTGGGCGAGAGGCGTGCATCGGCGCTGCGTCGACGACGCGTCGATTGCTGGTCGATTGACGACAACTTTACGAGTCCTTGTTCGGTTTCTCGTCGTTCCGAACTAGTTGTCACTCACGAAAATGTGCGAGGCTCCACCCGTAAAAGTGAAACAGACAAGAAGACCAAATATAATGAAAACTTATAAAAGACGAGAGAAAAAGTGTTGAATGGGATAAAAGTGACACGATCTACAAAAAGACTAAAATAAAGTATCAGGTTTTCTAAAAATAAACTACATAACAAGCAAGAAAAAATAAATTAATAATAAATTTAGAATAAATACTTTCTAAAAATATTAGTAAAAAATATAAACAATGATATCCAAATAATTATGTTGATAAATAAAATCTTCTTATGTCTAAAAATAATATTTATGTAAAATTATAAAATAATATATTATTATATAAAAATGAATATTTACAAAAGGAAAGGATAAACAAGATTTTTCTTAAACCGGCTATCAACCGATTAAAAAAAGTTACAATCCATAACTATTTCCTTAATGGCTATCGAAAATTGATTATAAACCTTTACAAATCGATAGAACTAACTTGATCGAATCGATAGAACTGACTTGATCGAGAGTGTAAATATTATCAAGTTTTCCAAACCACTGAACCAAACAAGTTCTCAATTTCTTAGAGGAATAAATACTAATACAAGCGGGAATAAAAGTATTGTGTTTTCTTGTTAGCAAATACATGAACAAAAAAAAAAAATCTTCTATATATACATTTTCTTTAAATAAGTTGGTCATGGTTTGATGGGGATAAATTTCAAACAAATTTTTAGAGTGTGATGTATGAATGTGTTTATTTCAATTTTTAATATTTTAGCGAAAAAAGTGATAATTGAGAATTTATTTATTTTCGTGTGAAATTTGGGATGAAGTTTGGATGAGTGATTCTTCAAACTTGTTTTTTAGATATATAATAACTTAAAAGTTGTTAGTAGTGGAGTTCACTTTTAATATTTTAATTAAAATAAATATTATAATATTAATAATATTATAGATGACGAGTCTTATTCTATGTAAATAATTTTAAAATTGTAATATTCAAATAGATTCTAATGATAAGAGCGAGTTTTATATTTAAAAGACGATGCGATTTATATATTCCAGATTTGAAAAAACAAAAACCTTGAAGACGACAATTTCCAACAAAAATTATTAATAAATATGATTTTAATTTTTAAAATAATTAAAAATTAAAATTTTAAAAACACACCTTTACTTTCAGTCTTGTCGATAACGAAGCTTGTGATTTATGTATGCATTTAGTTTGTGACGACTGTGATTATTTTAATAGCTTACGGAGAAATAGAAGTTTATGATTAAGGAGTGATAGAATTCTATAATGTACACATATTTCAAAGCTGTCCGGTTCCCAATGCGAGGTTGGTGTTTTTCTGGAAGTTTTTAGTCACTGATTTTGGTGGCAGATTGATGTCAGTGTGTGGAAGTGCCTTCAATTTTGTTGATGGATCGCATATATTTTTGTATGGCGAAATTAGAAAATAGCCACGCATCATAATTTAAAATAGATAAGTTAATATTATTATTAAATATATTTGGTGATAAGTTTATTTAGTAATTTATATAAATAGAAATTTATGCTCAAATTTTGACCCAAAAGATATTCCATTGGGATTTTTCAGTCTCAGACAAAATTTGATTATTTGGGAACTAGTTAATTCTAATGCGGTAAAAGTAAAATTAAAAAAATTAAAATTAGTTGAAAACATCTAAAACTACTTTAAAATAAAGTTATATATGAAATATCTTTTCATATTTAAAACAATTTTGGATTATCAAAGCAATTTCAATTGCTATTTTTATAAGATTTTTTCTTAATTTTATTTTTGATTACGTAGCTCCAAAAAGTTAAAATTGGTCCACATCAACTTTCAAGGGCGATTGAAAAATTTCAACAATTTTTGTCAGGCTAAAGTGGGTGTTAAATTGAGATGTATTTAATGGTATGAATTATCACTTCTAAACTACTGTCGTTATTTTGCAATTCTACCTTTTAATTTGCTAGTAGCTCAAAATATATTGAACTTGTTTTCAGGTTATATATAAATAAAACACATAGAGAGCGTAAATTCATTGAGAATCTTTACTAATCAGAGTACGTAGCCAAAGCAATCATAATAACCCAACAAACTAATTTTGATGAATGAAAATTAGCAAGAGAAATAGATTGGGACAACGCAATACGAAGCCATAGCGCTGTTCAATTCGTTTGATTTGCAGAAGAAATTGTCGACCGACACAACCTGAGATTGAGCGACAGGGCCGGTCCTGAATAATTTTAGGTCCTTTGCTAAATTATAAATAATATTTCTATATTTTTTTTAATGATAAGATAGTACATGATAAAAACGATTAATTGATAAATAATAACAAATACATGGTCTTTTTTCACAAAATGATTCAATAATATAAATAATTTTTAAAAAAATACATGATATAAATGGTGGTTGACTAGCAAAAGGTACGATAACAACCTCTTGAAAAGTTCAAGTGCTTCCATTTCCAAAAAATTTCTTAGCCGCATCTAAGAGTCACCGGCGCCGGTCCACCACAAACCTACTAAATATACAAAAAAATAAAAGTAATAGGGAAAAAGAGACCCGAATGTTGAAAATTTTCATGTCACTGTTCTTAGAAGGCGTTTGTTATTTTAGTGTGAAAATTTCTTATCTGGGATCTCTCTCTCTAGGAAAAAAAAGTATTAAATATTAATTTTAGTATATTAAAATGTAAAAAAAACAGTTGCTAATAATATAATAATAATAATATATAATAATAATAAAGCTTTGAATAACAATAATAATTATTATAATAATCAATCTTTGAATCAGCACCAAAATTCTACTAAAATTCATAATATGAGTAAACTCGAAGGAATGAAAATAAAAAAGGAATTTCGGCGAAATTCCCTTAGAAACTCTAGCGAAATCCCCTTAAGAAAAAAAAGGTGTAATTAATGTCTGTAGGTTACATAAGCTTATTCAAATTAATCCAACCCCAAATTAGCATACAGAAAGATGTGGGGCTGAAAGACATCCTTCTATTTTCGTGTAAGAATCCAAATTATATCCCAACCAGACCACAAATTATCACTTAAAGGCTAGTAATGCGAATTAGATATATAAATGCACAAATACATAGTCTAATACAAATTAGGAATGAAAAAAAAAAAGGATGAAACAGATCTGCAAGTAAACAAGGAAACAATTTGATAACTTCAAAATAATTATTCTATATTATGATCTGAAGATGATTAAATCGAAACTCACATTTATCGATCCATAATTGAAGATGATTTCGTGAGAAACTGCTGTTTAAAGCCCGAAATTGCAGTACAATAACTGAAAAGTGGATGATTTGTAGTTGATTCAAGCAAAATGAAGATAATTAAAAGAATTAGGAGATAATAATTAGAGAAATAGAGAAAGTTTTTATAAATAATCAACTAATTTAATTATAAATAATTTGAATGTTGCCTACCTCATTGGAATTTGGAAGGAGAGTCATGGGAAGAAGCTAAAGTCGGCGGCAAAATTAAAGAGGAGGAGATGAAAGGTTACTGGCCGTTGCATTTTTTTTCTACAATGATATATATATATATATATATATATATATATATATATATATATATATATATATATATATATAATGGACTATTATTGGGCTGGTGCCCCATAAACATATTGGGCCCTGGGCGGGAGCCCAGGCTGCCCTGCCCCAGGGCCGGCCCTGTTGAGCAATGGTTTGACTAAAAAAATTAATTAACCAATAAAAAGATTGTAATGCGTACGGTTGATAAATTGGTCGTGCCGGGCTTTTATCAGGCTGACACGATAAGTAAAGCAAAAAATAACATGATAAGCATATCGAGTTTAAAATATAAATACGAACACGACACGATA
>BMAC01003314.1:0-13387 GCA_014905375.1 Phtheirospermum japonicum
GACAGTATCAATTTATCCTCACATAAGTAGGCGGTGAGCTAGAAACCGAATTTTTTTTTTGACAGAATCGAATGTTCGGGTCTTTGTATAAATTTAGTTCAGTTTGAGTATCCCAAACAATCGATTATTTCGATTTTTGAATACAAATAACCAAAATATAACAAATAATTTTAAATTACTTATTATTATTATTATTATTTTTAATAACCAGGGCCGGCCTGGGTATAGGCACAGAGGGCCTGTGCCTAGGGGCCCAAATTCAATATATATATATGATTCAAAATATTAAAATGTGAAAATTTATTTTTTTTCCATCTTTTTCCGTGAAAGTTGAAATCTCGATTATTTATATTACACTTTTATTTTTTGAAAATGATTATTCATGTTTTTTATTTCACTTTCAGAACATTTTTCATCTTAGTTTTTTCAAAAAAAAAAATTGTAAATTATCCTTTGAATCGTTCTAATCAACTTTGATGTTCACGAATAATGGAAATAAGTAGTTGACACTAATAAGATTATATTATGTGATTTTTATTTAGATGTATAAATAGTTAAATAATCTTGTCATTTGTTATAGGCTCCGATCATTCTTTTTAAAGAGATGTGATGAGTCAAATTTTTGCTTCAAAAAATACGAGAACATTGATGTTTGAGTTCAAAATAATTTCCGACATTATTTACGGAAGTGTTGATTTTTTTTTTTTAAATTAAACTCAAATTGAGCCCTCAATTATAAATTCGCATGTAGCCCCCCGAAAGTCAGGGTCAACCTTGTCATAACTCATTAGGTCATTTAACCCGATATTATGTTGTATTGAATTTTGGACTATAAAATATTAATTTTTTGTAAACTTTTAATATGAAAATATGATATATTAATTTTTATATTATAATTTATTAAATTTTATATATAATATATTAATTTTATGTTATAATTATATTATGAATTTTAATTTAACGAATGAACCATTCCGATTTCACGAGAGTTCGATAAGTTCGATATAACATAAAATTTGTTACTTACTCTAAATTATGAGTACATCACAATAGAATAGATGTAGGAGTATTACGATAACATCCTTAACCAATGTAGTTTTTTCTTTGGAGTGAGTGATGGCTCAACTGTTGATGAGATGATGTGGGCCCAGTGACATGGCAAAATGGATATGTATTGTATAAATTAAAAAAAGAAAAGAAAAACACTTTTACCTGCCCATTAATGACCAATCAACAATTTCACGTGTAAAATTGGATAAAATCGAGGAGAAATTTGCAGTCGATAATATAAATATATACGAAATCTCATCTGCCTTTGTGTTTCTGGTTTTTTTTTGTTTTTTTTTTCTTTTTAGTTACAGCTAAAAAGATCTGCTTTTTCCGGTCTCTAGCTAGATTTTGCCAAAAAAAAAGAAGAAGAAGCTAAATCTACTATAATTCTTGAACTTTCCATTAATGGGTTTCTACTAGATTTTCAATTTTCACCATAAAAGTCTGTTCTTTTTTTGTTTCCTTAAACTATGTTTAGCTCAGAAAGAAGCAGTGGAGAGTTTTTAAAGAGTCGAGAATTCAACGGCTCAGATTTCTTTCAGAATCAAAATGATCATCCGGGCCCTGGATTAGCTAGATATCGATCGGCTCCAAGTTCATTTCTTGCGGCCCTTTTGGATTCCAACACTGATAATAATAATAGCAGCAGTGGTGATGAATCTGATGCTTTTTTCTCTGCCTTGATTGATGGACCCATTGATCTGAATCAGAAAAACAACAGTGATAACCATCCGGGGCAGTACTCCATGAAACAGGAGATTGTAGCCGAAACGGAGCCCCGACCCGGGTTGTGCCCTAACGGTCAAACGGGCGGATATGTCGGGTCTTATTCTGTGGGGATGGAAAATCAAGTTCATGTGAACTTGAGTAATAATGGAAATGGGAATAGAAATTGCTCAAGTCTTGTTAGGCAAAGCAGCTCTCCTGCTGGGATTTTTAATGGTAATTTTACTTTTAATATATATGTTTGTTTTTGATTTTGTGTGTTTTGTGGATTGATTTAGCTGAAAAAATATACTGCTTGTTTGTTCTTGGTAGGGTTGACTTTGAGCTTACTTTTGGATCTGGAAAATTGGAAAGGGAAAAATAAAATTGAGTGCAATTCTTTTTTCAAATATAGGGAAGGGGGAAGTAAATTAGAGTGCAATTTTTTATTTTACCAGAAAAGGAAAGGGATAAAAATAGAGTCCCTTTGATGTTCTTTTTTTGGTTTAAATCTCATATTTTCTTCTTTACTAATTGAATTTATTGAGTGCACAGGATTATATATTTGAAAGATTCACTGATATGGGTTCTTTTTGATGCTTTTTTTTTTTTTTTGGCCCATCTATTTACTTGAAGTACAAAAATTCAAGATTCAAATGAGTTAAAGTGAGATGATTTGGTGATTAGCTGTATAATCTTTTTTTCATGTATAAAAGTCAAACCAAATCTAAATTACTCCTGCTCTCCTGCTTTTATGTTCCAAAAAAGTTACCCAAAATAGAAGCAGAAATTGACATCATCATTTTTATTTTGAATGAGATGTGCATTAATCATATCATAGCTAGTTACTTGATTTTTAGAGTACTATCCACAATTTTTTGGGGTAAAAATTGTATTTTGGAACTCAGGATTTGGTGTAATGGGAGAGGTAGGAGGAGATTACAGAGTCCACAATCACACAGAAACCAGTTCGTCGGCCGGTGGTTTTACCAATCATCTGAATTTCTCATCGGGCCCGTCGTCTAGCTCAAGATTCATGCCCACCATACCCGAAAACGTAAACGAAAACATTCCCAAGAATGTTCGGCCGAGAAACGGTAATAATAGCTCTTGGGACGAATCTCCCCTGAAAAGAAACCGAGATGGTGATCTTAAGATGTTCTCCAATTTCAATGGATTGGAAAATCAGGTTAGACTTCCTTTTTTTAAAAAAATAAAAAAAAATTATTACCCTTTTGTCAAAATTGTTGTTTAACCAGTTGAACCGGACAGTTTTTCGTATTTAATATTTTCTATTATTCAATATACTTTTAACATAAATAATTCACACATCAACTATTTTGTCAATTAACTTAATTGTTTATATTAATTTAGATTTTCTAAAATATTTACTTTTGGTGTTTTTATATATTTTTTATTACTTAAAACATTATATAATATTTAAAAATATAAATTAATTACAACCGGTTCGACAACGGTCCAATTTGCGGAACCTTGTTTATATTTCTCGGGTTGCTGATCTCCATTTTTTTGGGTCAGAACGGAGGGAGTAGAAAAACATCGACCGGTTTGGTTTCGCATATGAGTTTGCCGAAAACGTCTAATGAAATGGCCGTGGTAGAAAATTATCTACATTTCCAACAAGAGACCACCACCACAACAATTCCTTGTCAAGTTCGAGCCAAAAGAGGTTTCGCAACTCATCCTCGGAGCATTGCTGAAAGGGTAAAATTTCTTCGTCTAAATTGCAATTTTAATAATGCAGCTATAGCGTGGATATAGTGTCCAAATTGACCGTCCCCCCTTCCCGTTCCAATCTTAGTTTTCGAGGCGAACCAAAAATATTGCTGCAGAAATATCGATATTTAAAAATAAATATAAAAAATAAAAGGGTGAATTTTTTCCACTATTGTTGCCAACCCTTTTAGCTGAAGTTCAACATCACTATATATGAATAGAACTGTATGTTCATATAAACAAAAGATCATGTAAATTATCGATGAACGAAACTCTAAATATTTGGTGTGCTGATCTGCAGATGAGAAGAACCCGGATTAGTGACAACATGAAGAAGCTGCAAGATCTTTTTCCAAATATGGATAAGGTATTTTTTATTTTTTAAAGTATGGTGAGAGTTTTTAAAATATATATATATGTTTCTGAATTTTGATGTATTTCATTGGCAGCAAACAAACACTGCTGAAATGTTAGACTTGGCAGTTGATTACATTAAAGACCTTCAGAAACAAGTCCAGGTAATAAAAACAGATTCATTTTTTTCCACTCAAAAAAAAAAAAGGATTCACATAAAAGTTGAAATCTCTCACCTACCTCATATTTCCCTCATTATTTATTTTTTTTCCATATTATTATGTAGACGCTCACCGACAAGAAGGCGAAGTGTGTTTGTTCTAACAAACCTCAGCAAAGAAGCCCAACAACATAGATTGTTTCTGGAAAGACTGTATAACAAGTAAGGTAGAAGAAGAAAATCGTTCGATCTCATTGCTTGCTTGTACCAACGAGATATGTCGATGAAATATCCTTGCAAATGGGGGAAAAAAAGAAAATGGAAAGAAGAGAGTGTCAGAAGTGTTATCTTATCCGTAGTTGTATTATCTATATATTGATTTTGTCCATGTCTTATGAATAATTTGTGTATAGAAAATAATAAAGTCGATTTGTGCTGACGAGAATGAGAATCAAGATACAAGTTAGATTCAGTTCTATTAAATTTTGTCGAAAATATATATGTTGGTTATCCTTTTTTTTTTTTTTTTTGGTCCTATTATTCATTTTTATGAACATTTACAGAAAAAGTACACAATTATAGAACCAGAAAATTGTCCTGAGTTTAAACCTCCTCTTTAATTTCATTCAACGAAAGCAAGTTATGAAATTTGTTATCTGATATAAAGATTGTTAAAGAAACTGTTTTTTGGCAGCAAGAATGACAAGAACAAGACAACAATAACTGGAAAAACTCCAAACATCATATAATAAAATCTACTGCAACTTTCTTATTTTGTACTTATTAGTAGCAAATGCTACATCAATCAAGATTATTTCTTAGCCCTCAGAGCCCACTTATTTTTGCCCTTCTCCCTTTCTCTAATCTTCTCATTTTGCCATTTCACCTGCACAAACAAAAGATTTTTATATTTAAAACAAAAGGGATGATTATTATTAGAATTGTAATTTAAAAAAAAAAAGTCAAAATTTGTACATGGTTCGAAGTTGGCAGTGCATTTCTCAGGGAGCTGCATGGCCATGGTGCGATCGACGCCAGAAATGGGGGGCCCGTTGACGAGAACACAGAGACAAGGCTGTCCCAGAGCCTTAACAGACGCACAGCAGGACTCGCTCGGTGGGATCGGGCTGAAAGGGGCCACAGCGGCCCGGCAAGGTATGAGATGGACAAGGGCCGAGAAAAATGTGCTCCCGCAAGGATGCCCTTTGCTCTCCTGCACCATAGCAGCAGCAAACACCAGCACGAGCATCAGCACCTTCATGTTTTTATTCAAATACGTTTATTTATTTTCTGAAATCAGAATAAATTGAGATATCTTGATGAGGTGTTGAATTCTAGATTGTTGCTTGATATAAAGGGGTTGAAAGAGGGTTTTGCGTGCCTTTTGGTGCTTATGTCCTAACTCTGTCACACTTGATTCATGTCACTTTGTGAAGTTACAGTCTGTTGACTTAGTGAAAAATGGCATGATTTTTTTTTTTGGTGCATTACCTAAGATGATATCAATTACAGAGCTTCAAATCCTTATTTCACTTTCTCTAGCAAAGATTTGCACAATACATTCAAGAAATATGTAAAATTGGCTCAAAAGATACAATGCCCATTTTATTCACATGATGCATCATATAGCATTGGAACAATTATTCAAAATTCATGTTATTTCATCGACGGACAATACAAATAATTCAAGATATATATTATATAGTGCTCCATTTAATTTTGGTTGATATGGAGGATTAAAAAAATACTTTCTCAAATTTTATCAATAAAACTACTTCAATTATTTTTGTAAATTATAAAATAAACAAATTTTCATCTCTCTCCAGCAATTCCTTTTCGATTTCAATTGAGATGATCCAACTGGTATAACCACAACACAAAGCACCAACAAAACTTTCAGAAAACGATATTCATATTTCATTGGAACTTTAAAATTCATTAAAAACAAGCTACACCAAAGGTTCACAAACTGATAAACCTAGAGTAGAACAAATTTACACAAATACCCCTACTGAAAATCGAAACATTATCACAATCCAACCCAGAACGAAATCCTAATTCGAATCAGAAACACTCAATTTAAGCACGCTCGCCCCTGATCCTCCTGGCAAGCTGGATATCCTTGGGCATAATAGTCACCCTCTTCGCGTGAATCGCACAGAGGTTAGTGTCCTCGAACAGTCCGACCAAGTAGGCCTCCGCCGCTTCCTGAAGCGCCGCCACGGCGGAGCTCTGGAACCTGAGATCCGTCTTGAAATCCTGAGCGATTTCTCGAACCAGCCTCTGGAACGGCAGCTTTCGGATCAGGAGCTCAGTGGATTTCTGGTATTTCCGGATCTCACGGAGCGCGACGGTCCCAGGGCGGAAACGGTGGGGCTTCTTCACGCCGCCGGTGGCGGGGGCGGATTTCCTGGCGGCCTTAGTGGCGAGCTGCTTCCTCGGGGCCTTGCCGCCGGTGGACTTGCGAGCGGTCTGCTTGGTACGAGCCATTGCGAGTAAAGAGTATGTGGAAGGAGATGTATAGGTAATAGTTTGTATGTATAGATTGTTCTGAGAGTGATGATGGGAGGTTAGTGGTGGTGGAGATTTATATAGGGAGGGGTGAGAGCAGGAGTGATGTGATTTTGGGGGCGGTTTGAATTTTCGGGGTTTGGACGGTGAGGATGAAGCGTTGATTTAGGGGATGAATTGGACGGTGAGGATTGGGAAGTTTAGGCTCGCGATCTGCGTCGTGGGACTATGGCCAGTGAGATTGTGCCACGTCGGATGAGCGGGATTTGAGAGTCCTTTGCATTTTAGCAGTTTGGCTCCACGGGTTTTTTTCAATTCCCGCTTTTGGTTTTGTAAATTGGTGAATTTAACTTGTTGGCCCTCCAATAATTTGAGTTGAATTTTTTCGGTTTTAATATTTATTAACAATAATTTTGGGCAAAAGCATAGCAAACAAATATAGGAAAAGTCTACAGTGCCTTCAAGGCACCATACCTCCACCCTCTCCTCCTGCATTTACAACCTTAGATCTTTTAATATAAAAAACATAAATTTGATCTAATGGTTACTATTGAGCCACATGAAGTGAGAAATGGTACCGTGAAGGCACCGTAGAAATTCTCACAAATATAATGCCATTTAGTAGGATAAAAAAAACTACTACGTAGATGAAAATAATTTTACTGTCATTTCCTTATTTTATTTTTAGTTTGCCTCTTGTTAAATTGTCTTTCAAGATAATTTTTGTTTTTCCATACATAATACATTTAAAAATAAATTTAATATTTTCAAACTAAGAATTAATAATTTTATTTGTATTTCAATAATAATAACACTATCAAAAAGTTTCACTATCTCTTCATATGACAGTCTTAAATAGACGTGTTGATTTGGTTCAAACCGTCAATTTTTTTAACCAAAAAAATGTGTAATCGGACCGAACTAGCTAAAAATTAGTTTCGATTCCTATTACAAACAACCGATTCAGTTATTAAGTGACTTTTTTTTTTTTTGTGTGTGTGTGTGTGTGCGTGAGTATTTTGAAAAAAATTAAACAAGGCTTAAACAATATATTTTTTTTAAGGACTTGTGTTTAATCTTAAATTTTCTAATAATGAAACCAAAAAAATGAGATTGAACGAAATAATTTTTTATAAAAATTTGGGTTTAATTCTAATATTACGAGTTAAAATTAACAGTTTTAACTTCTAATATTATAATTAACTTGTCCGCGTATTCTCGTTGAAAACCAAAACTCACATAATTCTTATGTATTTTGAAAAAAGAAAAAACAAAAAAAAAAAATTATTGTAATTCTAATATTATAAGTGAAAATTAAAAATGTTAAATTCTAATATTGGAATTAACTTGCTTACGTATACTTGTTGAGTAATCAAAGTTCACATAGTTTTTATATATTTTAAGAAAAGGCCCAAGTTTTTGAAAAAAAAAGGACCTGAGTTTTTTAATATTACAAATTGAAATTAAATATTTAAACTTTTTATATTGAAATTAACTTGCCTATGTATTATCGTGAGAAATCAAAACTCAAGTAGTTCTTATACTTACCTTAACTTACCTTGTTGCCGAATTTAGATTGTGGATGAGGCTCTTTCTTGTACTTTGTTCAATCGTTTTTGTTTCCCGATGTGATATCGTAGTGGTCGTTCTCTTCACCTTCGTCGAAATTACGTTGTTGGGTGCGTCTTTTGACTTCAACTCAATCCTTGAGCAACATTTTATTTTACAAGTTGTGAGGCAATAATGTGGATCGTCGTTCGTCCAATACATAGCCCCTGACGTTAAAAGCTTGTTCAACGGAAAGCTTTAAAGAACGAACGCATATATATCCTTCACGATTCTAAAAAGCATGTTATATTATACAAGATCGTTAGTACCATGTAGTTTTTTAGGATATTAATGATCTTATATTAGAAGTACTACTACTACTACTAGTACTGAAAGTGAAACTCAAATAAGGGAAAGGCGAAGGAACGAAATGTGAGGGAGAATCACTAGAAGAATAAGAATCCGAATTAGTGGGATATTCATGAAAAAACAAGTTAAAAGCTTTATAGTTAGGTGAAACAAGTTGAGGGGCTTACGAACTTCAAGCTCAAATTTGTTCTATACAAGGCCCTGATGCATTATAATATACTAGCGTTGAACTCGTGTGATGCACTGAACACACACGCGTAAGTGTAACTTACAGGTAATAACAACACGAAGTTCATTTTTCCTAATTGTTTGTTTTTATTTTTTGTTTGTTGTTTTTTTTAGTTTATATTTTCATGACACCTGATAATTTAGTATATAAATTAATATATTTGAATTATATTATATATAAGTTTATGAATGTTAGTGTTTATGATTTTTTATCTGATATTTATAAATAGGTTATTTAATCTACTTATTTTCGATTTATAAGAACAATACATATGTTACGTTATTTGTTTAGTGTTTGTATGTATGTTTGTGTGTGTGTTACGCTAATTGCTTGATGCTTCGAAATTTATTATAATTCCTTGTTATATCTTTGTTTTATTTTATTTTTTCTACGTGGGACAATGACACCGATGTAACTTGTATAATATTAATTTTATTTGTTGTCTTCTTATTTTCTATCTTTGAACATTTTATTTATGACCTCTGTATATTGAAAATACAATATACTTGGAATATATTATTTTTTTAGTCGATGTAATATCATGAATATTTATGTTTTTCAAAGACAATAGTTTCATAAAAAATAATTAATTTATTTGTTTTTATTTTTTTCATAAATAAAACTATTTATATTTTTTTCATTTTTTTGTTCAATTTAGTAATTGACCAAATGGTTGGTTGGTTGAACTGGAAATTTGGCTTGTTGATTTGTCATTTTTTAGTCACTATTTTTTAAGTGATTTTTTAAATCTTACTTCTTAAGTACCTATTTTTAAATAATATATCTATTTGTGTGTGTGTGTGTGTTTGTAATGTAACAAATAGTTAATGTTATTATACAAATTAAGTCTATCTAAGTTCAGGAAATTATTTAGATAAATTTGAATATTATTTAAATAAATCAAATTATTATATTTGCTAATTAGTTATTTTATGATGTTTTGTACCTAATAATAATATTGAATTCCACATTAATGATTTTTTGCATGAAATATATTTCAAACTTATTTGGTATTGTTTATTTAAGATAAATATATAAATATAATCTTAGTTTTATATAGATATATATGATTTTTTATGATATATGGATGTCAAATCAAAAATCGTCAAAAAATAATTAATTTATAATTTCTACATTAAAAAATGGGTACAAAATAAAAAAAAAATATTGATTTTTTAAAAATGAAGAAGAACGGGTGAGCAAATTTTAGCAAAAAGTCATGAGTGCCAACACCAATCTCCTTCATTATGTAAGTTACAAAGTTATCGCGATATATTTGTACACATCGCAATATATTCACCCATATAGCAATGAATTAAAATATTAGCGAAACTATTTGTATTAAACTTATTCTCACAATATCATGATATACTCTCGGGAAATTCAATTTCTCGGTGATATTTGTTACTATTGTTACAAATTGATATGTTTATTTCACTTGCTACATGAGTTTATTGGTGAGTTGCAATTTTAACTTGCTTATTATGCCTATAACACTGTAAAAACTAACTGAGCAATTGATAGTGTTGTTTACTTTCTTGTTTGGAATGCCATATTTTGAATTTGTGTGCTCAAGATGGTTTGAATGTTTTGAAAAATGAACTTTCTCCCATTAAAGCGGCGGTCACGTGTATTAATAGAAATAAATCTCTGCAACGAAAATGGGCGAGATTTTGTAAGGAAAACGGGCTTGAACCGATTTTTTTTTCAACCGATGTGCCTACTCGTTGGAACTCTACATATAAATTATTGAAAGATACATATTCGTATAGAGAGGTTTTGTGTTCGATTTTTGGCAAACAAGAAACCGGAATTATGTTATATACAAACCAATGGTCTACATGTAATTATTTGATTTTTTTAAGGTGTTTAATGGTGCTACTAATTTATTTTCCGGTGTTTATTACCATACTTCTCACCTTATTGTTGAATGTTGTGTTAAAATTGCATTCATTTTTAGGGAGTGCATGAAAAATGAACGATTGGAAGAATGTGTTGTTTCTATGAAACGGAAATGGTTGAAGTATTTTTATTACATTCCAAGTATATTTTTAGTTGCTACATTATTAGATCCTAATAATAGAGAAAGTGGTATAACTTTATCTTAACAGTTATTACGGTGCTTTATTGCCGTTTGAAGAGTTTGAATATCCTCCGTTGAAAATATTATTCAAAATGTGAAAAAGTCTTTATTTGATATATTTGAAGAATATAGTATAAACTTTGATGGTCCTCTTCATATGATTACTTTTGGGTCACAATCTTTTACTAGAAGTGGTAATCATAGTAGAAGTGGTGACGGCGACGATGAAATTGAGGGATTTCAAATTTTTTTGAAAAAAAAAATCACGAATGGGGCGTTCGGGTTATTCATTCGGTTCTAACCCTTATCGAGAACTTGAAACTTATCTAACAACGACTTTTGAGTATGGAACGTTGGGGGAAAATGAAGCCGACAACGAGTTTGATATTTTGAATTGGTGGGCATTGAGGAAATCACTTTATCCCATTGTTAACATCATTGCGAGGGAGATGTTAGTCGTTCCCGTATCAACCATTTCAGTCGAATAAGCATTTAGTGAAGGGGGGTACATGTTGGACAAGCGGAAATCCAAACTTACACCTCACAATCTCGAGTGTCAAATGTTGTTGCATGATTGGGTCAACACCGATCGACGAAAACAAAAAACGTTCTTAGTGACGATGAAGAGAGCGAGACTTATTATGATACTACGGGATCTAGCAACGAGTCGGTAAATGGATGAGTATGGTACCCCCGCACCACCGCTTCCGATTCCAAGGTAAGTAAAGTAAGTGAGAACTACGTGTACTTTGATTCCCAAGGTAAGGGATACGTAGACAACTATCTTCAATTATTTGAAATTAAAATTTCAAATTTTAACTTCAAATATTTGAAAATAGTTCAAGTCCTTTTTTTTTTTTGAATTTATTAAAAATATTAATCATATTTTCTCGCTTAACTTCAAAATTTTAAAATTCTTCTAATATAATTTTTTTATTTTAACTTTAAATATTTTAAATGATTCAATTTCATATTTTTTTAATAAATTCAATAATACCTAAACGTGTTCAGACGGTTCGAACCGCCAGTTCGGTTTCAACATAAATCTCGAACCGGAACCGAACCGTGAAACTGGTCGGTTTTGGTTGTTTGCAAACTGTCGGTTCCAGTTCGGTTTGTCCGATTTTTTTTTTTTGGGGGGGGGGGGGGGGGGGGTTTTATAAACATTCATATTTTTTGAATTTTTTAAGTTAATATATATTTTTTAAAATGTATTGAGATGAGATCAAATGAGAGAATAGAACAAATACTATGAAATTTTGAGTTTATTAAAAGAAATGTGAAATTGAACCATTTAAAATATTTGAAGTTAAAAAAAAATATTATATTTGAAGAATTTTAAAATTTTTGAAGTTAGTGAGAAAATATAACAAATACTTTGAAATTTTGAATTTATTAAAAAAAATATGAATTGAACCATTTAAAATATTTGAAGTTAAAATAAAAAAATTATATTAGAAGAATTTTAAAATTTTGAAGTTAGTGAGAAAATATAACAAATACTTTGAAATTTTGAAATTTATTAAAAAAATATGAAATTGAACCATTTAAAATATTGAAGTTCAAATAAAAAAATTATATTAGAAGAATTTTAAAATTTTGAAGTTAGTGAGAAAATATAACAAATACTTTGAAATTTTGAATTTATTAAAAAAATATGAAATTGAACCATTTAAAATATTTGAAGTTAAAATAAAAAATTATATTAGAAGAATTTTAAAATTTTGAAGTTAGTGAGAAAAATATATCAAATACTTTGAAATTTTGAATTTATTAAAAAAATATGAAATTGAATCATTTAAAATATTTGAAGTTAAAATAAAAAATTTATATTAGAAGAATTTTAAAATTTTGAAGTTAAGCGAGAAAATATGAATAATATTTTTAATAAATTCAAAAAAAAAAAAAGGACTTGAACTATTTTCAAATATTTGAAGTTAAAATTTGAAATTTTAATTTCAAATAATTGAAGATAGTTGTCTACGTATCCCTTACCTTGGGAATCAAAGTCCACGTAGTTCTCACTTACTTTACTTACCTTGGAATCGGAAGCGGTGGTGCGGGGGTACCATACTCATCCATTTACCGACTCGTTGCTAGATCCCGTAGTATCATAATACGTCTCGCTCTCTTCATCTTCACTAAGAACTTTTTTTGTTTTCGTCGATCGGCGTTGACCCAATCATGCAACAACATTTGACACTCGAGATTGTGAGGTGTAAGTTTGGATCTCCGCTCGTCCAGCATGTACCCCCTTCACTAAATGCTTGTTCGACTGAAACGGTTGATACGGGAACGACCAATATCTCCCTCGCAATGATGTTAACAATGGGATAAAGTGATTTCCTCGATGCCCACCAATTCAAAATATCAAACTCGTTGTCGGCTTCATTTTCCCCAACGTTCCATACTCAAAAGTCGTTGTTAGATAATTTCAAGTTCTCGATAAGGGTTAGAACCGAATGAATAACCCGAACGCCCACGGATAAGGCTGTCGACCCTCGAGGCCCATCGCGTGTACACACACTCACACCCACTCCTCGTGCTGCCACCCGACCGGGCCTGAAGAATATGGGGGAGCTCCAGCTAGCAGTCAGGTTCACGACGCTCTCGTTGGCCCACACGATACATATGTACGGGC
>BMAC01003344.1:0-17693 GCA_014905375.1 Phtheirospermum japonicum
TAGACCAAAAGTGTCTCACTGTGACCGGGGAAAAGGGTCATCGGGTTTATCCCGCGTGCTATAACCACGAATTAAAACCAGAGACCAAATGTGTCTGTGACCGGGGAAAAGGGTCATCGGGTTTATCCCGGCGCGTTTTAGCTGCAGTCAACTTATTTTCTACGATAAAACTATGAATTCTATGATCGATTGTACTATTTGTGAGTTGTATGATTTTGCATTGGTTAAGTCAGTGTAACTATTGAGTACGTTGAGCTCATCCCAAATCAACGACGTGTTTTTTTTCAGGTACAAATGAAGATATCGAATGAAAGGGAAACGAGGAGAAGAATGAAAACTCTTGTTATTGGATAATTTTTTGGTTTAATCTTGTTTTACATTTTATCCACTGTTGAAAACTTGGTTATTTGCATTATGATTATTTCCGCTGCGAATTTCTTGAACGTTTTGAAATGCGTGAATCTTTATGTTAAAATCGTGAAAATTAGACATTTATTGTGACGCCAAGATTTCTCCATTTAATTATTTAAAAATATAAAACCTTTTTCGACTAAAGTGAAATCGGGGCGTTACAAAAATAAATGAAATTTCAACCAAAATAAAAAAAATGTAGAAAGCTTTCCACATTCGTCACACATAGCACATTTACATCTGTGGGCAATCTTTGAAAGGAAATCTCTGATTCAGTCAAGCAGCTGGATTCTAAAGAAATTGTGAAAAAAAAAAAGACTTATAAAACCAAAATGAGATTCAAACAGGTTAATCAATTTGTAAGCAATGACAATTTGAAATTATAAGAATTCTATATGTTCATTTGATTGTGTGTTTAACAATGGTAACACCATTTCATTGAATTGGAGTTATTCAAAAATTTACAATTTGTTCTCATAAAATTGTGAAACTTCAAAATCAGTACAAAAAGCTAGAAAGTTCAAAATCCCTATCACTTTAAGAACTGATATTTACACTCCCATTTTCACTCTACTGCCCCAAAATGCATTCACATTTTCAATTAGAGAATGAAATTCGAATCCCAATTCAAGATGGGCAAAATACTAATCTTTTATAACCTAATAGTCAAGGATTACCGATTCTTAGTATTCAACCGTAGGTAATATCTCGAAACTCCCATTAACTTCAAGGACGATGTTGCTGTCACCACCGCCCCTTTTCACGATAACAGGTGATGGGGAAAAATAATGGGCTGGCTGTTAAAGGTGAGGGAAAGACGGTTGACTACATTGTACTAAGTGCTGGTTTTTTGTGCCCGTCATTCTGATGGTGGTGCAGTGAGATTTACAGCGGAGATTGATAATTGAAGAAATTTCCCTCTATTTTGCATCGAGGGGAGAGACAGTGAGAGAGGAGCAGCTTTTTTTTTTTGGTAGAAATTAGAATTTATATTTCCTTATAGGGGCCAGTTAATAGGTAGGGTCATGAGCTCCGTCACATGGAAGGGGATCCGTGTGACCGTCACACAGGAGGCCTCCTCAATGTGGTAAATATATAACCATACATATTTAACTAAAATTTCCTATTTATATTTATATTTAGATAATTAATAGTTTATGATAGTCGCAATCTATAAAGAGGTAGTGTTCTGTGTGATGGCCACATAGATCTACCTCACTTTCTCCTTCATTCTACAAGTTTCTCTCTCCCCTCCACGCCCTAGAAGATACAAATTTCAACTGCTTGTGCCTTCGCCCTCCATGCCACAGCCCCCGCCTACGCTATGGATGTAATGTCGATTTCTTCTTTTGGCTCTCTCTCTCTCCCTCTCTCTTCCCCCCCCCCCCCCTCCCCCCCTCGACCCCAACCTTAGAATTGAATATTCTCAGTAGCAATCCTTGTGCCTCTGCCGTGCCTATACCATTGATGTAATTCTTCTGGTTGTTTATCTCTCCTTGATTGACCCCCAACCCTAGAAGGGAAAAAAATTCAGCGATAATTCTTGCGCCTCAGCTGCACCTCCAACATACATGTAATGCCTATTGAAGTGGATTTGACTTTGTGTTGAGGTTTTATGTTGATGTAGAAAGAGAATATTAGAGTATAGAGGCAAAAGCCATTGATTGGAATAGTGCAATATTCTTTATGACTCATCGATCTCCAACAATGGATTTGAGCTCGATTCCAACTATATTTTCAAGGTTTTTATATAATCTTCTATTTGAATTTTATGGATAAGTGTTCTTTGGAGATTTTTTTGGCTTTTTTACTATTTGTGAAGAAAAATCTTTCAACTTGATAAAGTATTCGAATTTCCCTCATCTTCGATTATGTCTGCTTTGGGCATGTATAACTTGACAAACTATGCCACAATATGTACCAATCTCGATTCAATTAAGGAAAATGATTGCAAACTATCTTCCTCTCATTCAATGTTATTTCATTTATTTGTTGCTTTGGCCACCTTCTAAGACTTGATGTATTTGACTTTATATAATATATATATTTTTATTTTCGATGTGTTAACGAATATTTTAAATAATTTTTACATTTATTAATTTATTTTCTTAAAAATAAATTTCATTAATATCTAAGTTAAAATTTATTTATGATTATCATGTGTTATCATAATTTTTTAAATATAATTATTTATTGTAAGAGTATATAAATTTAAAAAGTCTCAAAATTTTATAAAAAGTACAAGGTGAAAAGTTTTAAAAAGTCTTTACAAATAATCTCACAAAGTCTACCAAATCCTTTAGAATCCCACAAAGTTTGCTGATGTCACGCATTAAAAAAAGTCCTTCAAAATCACTAAGAATCCCAATTGAATACAACCCCTTAGTTTTTTTTTTAGAATTTAGTTATAACTTTCTATATTTTATCAAATTTTATAAATTTTTGAGATTTGTTTCATATTTACAACACTTTCTTGATTTTATCTGATTTAAAATTTAATTACAATATTTATGAATCTACTGTATTTTATAACTTATAAAATTTGCTGAATAATTATTCATAGTGAAATATATTTTGAGAGGGTATACCATGGACCCAGGTGCATCTTGGAGTATGCACCCGATCCTACACTAAATTAAAGCTTGGGTTCAGGTCCAACTCCATGCGCCATCAAAAGGGAAAAAAAAAGCAGCTCCAACTCCTTTCACTTCCGCTCAGACCTTCAAAGAAATTCTCTTATTTACCGGCAATTTTTCTCCAGTTTTTGACACTCTCTGACAATTGACATTTTCTGATGATTTTTGGCCATTCATTCATAACAAGTAAAAGTATTACTTCAAACATAAATTTGAGTAAGTCTCCGATTTTTTTTTTCCTTTTTTACCTTTACTAAGTTCATAAATGAATTGATGTTTCTTCATCGGTTGATGATGATTCACCATTGATTGCTGTTGGTTTATCACAAAAATAAACCGATATATTATAATTATATACTTTTGATTTTAGAGTTTAATCATCGATTGATATGCTTTGTAATTTTAGAAATTTTGAATGGAGGTTTGTTTATATTTTGAAATTGTGATAAGATATTAAATGTTCTTTTTGATGATATGTGCACGTTCTATGTGATGATATGTGCAAGATCTATGTGATGATATATCATTTGTGAAGTTCTTCTTATTTTTTTTCGAGAATATATATGATTTCTCATATAGTTGTGATGCTATGTGCACGTTCTCTGTAATGATATGTTCAAGATCTGTATGATGATATATCATTTGTGAATTTCAACAATCGATTGATATGTGTTGAAGATCTTAGGATTATATGATTTTGTTAAAAACTCCACTGTTTAATTTTAGATGTTATATGTAATTTTTGATGATATGCGCATCTTTTTTGTGATGATATATATATGACTTGTGTGATGATATATGTATAATTTTATTCTTTTTTTTTCTGGGAATATAAATGAGTTGTTATGAAGTTTTTGATGATATGTGCATATTCTGTGTAATTAATGATATGTTCATGTTATGTGTGATGATATGTAATCATATATGTGATGATATTTGCATATTAAGTGAGATAATATGTATATAATATATACGTATCATAAGATGTTTGATATATGTATAAGATGCGTGTGATGATATTTTCATAATCAGTGTGATGATACATTTATGATGTGTGTGATGTTATGTGCATGTTCCGTGTGATGATATTTTCATATTTTGTGATAGTATGTGCATATTTTGTGTGATGATATTTGCATATTATGTGTGATGATATCGATATGATGTGTATGATGATATGCCATGTTCTGTGTGATGATATGTGCATGTTTTGTGTAATAATATGTGCATGTTCTGTGTGATTATATGTGTATGTTTTGTGTTATGTGTTTAATTATAGAAATGAAGAAGAAAGCACCTACTATACCTTTGGAGCAACTACATGTACTAATAGTAGTTGGTAATGCACTTGGTACAGAGCTCACTCTTCAAGAGGAAGACCTTCAATGAAAAATGTACAAAAGAAGAAGAAGGGAAACAGTGGTTGAGAAACAGATTACTGCTACTCAGAAAAAGAAGAAGGGAGGAAAGAAAAAATTCTCATACAAGGACCCGATGCAACACTGATGGTCGAAAAAATCGGTTGTGAAATGGAAGTGGAGAAATAGGCTGCGAAGGAACCGGCCTTAGAGAACACGTTTGATAATGAATAGAAAACTTTGACTGTGAAGCATCATAAAACATAGTTGCCTAAAAAGAATACAATGTAAAAGGTTTGGTATTTTATTATTTTTCTATTTTCACAGAAATAATATTCATATTCGAATATATTAAACACTTATGCTATCTATTTACAGATTGCAGCAGTGCTAGACAAAGTTGGATATGATGATGGGGTAGATCTCCGCATCCTTGGCAAAGCTCGAAATCGACCCCGGGAAGCTTCATAGTCAACCCGAACAAGCAATGTCAATACATGTACTCCAAGGAGGAAAAGAAGTTGATAATGGGGTCAGAGAGTTGGAGGAAGAAGAGGTTACCAACGAGCCTATTTTGAAAGAAGAAGAAGCAGGTGTTGACGCACCTCTCTCGAATGGCAAGAATGTGACGATTGGGGGGATTCATAAGTCTAAAAATCGATACGTTCAAGGTTCGATCACCGGGATCTTTCCATCCAAGGGAGCCAGTTCGATAAAAGAAAGCACAGCCAAGACATCTGGCCATATGAATCAAGAATCTGGTCGGACAGAAGAGGTATCCAGTCAAGAATATGACCGGATTGGAAGATAGAAGAAAACATCCGATCGGGTGGACGAGAGTATCCGGTCGGACAGGAGAATATTAGATCCACCAGATAACTCATCCGACCGGATTGATTGGAAGAATCGGCCGGATAACATAAATTTGCACTCATCCGACTGGACGGATGAGAGTATCCGGTCAGACAACAAGACAAAAGCTTTATCCAACTGGACTAGTACTGGTATCCGGTCGGATATTATTCTTGAGCGGGGGAGTTCCAGCCATGTCTAACCGCAGCGATTCATTCGAAACTTCGTGCCACTAGATCTTGGTGGGATAAAGCCAACCAGCATGCGACTTCAATTAGCCGACCGCTCGGTAAGACACTCATTGGGATTGGTCGAAGACATTTTGGTAGAATTCGGCTCACTAGTAGTCTCCGTGGATTTTGATATTCTAGACGTCAGAGAAGTGCCCAAGTAAGCAAGGAGCATACTATTCTCTTGGGTCGACCATTCATGGCATCCTCACACACCTAGATTGACGTGCGTCAAGGAAAGATAAAACTGATCAGTTTTGATAAGTCAGTGACGTTCTCACTCAAAGACACCGAAAATGATCCATCACCTCCTTCGGGTTCTGATTGCTCTTATATCAATTATGTGGACCAATGCATGAAGGAGTTGTACGGTGTCGTGTCGTTAGAAGAGGGGAACGTTAGGATGACGATTTAGATCCAAACAGGAGGAGGTGGTCGATATATTTAAATTGGAGGAGATTCATGACAACCCTCATGAGATGAGCAAGCAAAAGATGAAGGAGAAGCACGATAAAAAGCTCGTTCTGAAATTCAATGATTTCGGTCAAGCTAACAAGCATCGTGTGAAATTTCACCACGGAGGGCCCATTTCAAAGAACGATCGTGAAGTTGTGCTACTGAATGATCCACCTCGAGACGTCTAAAATTCAAACAAGGTATTGTCGAGCAAAAGACGTTAAAAGTTGCACTTCTTGGGAGGTAACCCAAGTTTGCATCATTTTTTTCCATAGTTTTGTTTGATTTTTTGTTTTTCTCTTTATTTTTGTACATATTTTTATGTTTGATGAATTGGAGTTGAATATATGTGATAATGGTGTGCTGAGTGTGCAGGGGGTGACAAGAATGAGTAATTCCGGACCATCCGCCCGGATTGGTGATGATGACCGGTCGGATGAAACATACTGGATAACTATCCGACCAGATGATAGCCACATCCAACTGAATGTTGCTGTAGTTTTATATAAGTCTCCCCACCCCACCCCTCTTTTTGCAGTTTTCACTCAACAAAAACAGTTTCCTCCCCAAAGAAACGTGAAAGAGAGAAATTGAGATCTTGCAATCTCACCAAAAATTACGAACTCAACCACCACACAACTACATCTGCCCAGAACACCCGAATCGCCAACCGCCAAGTAATTACATCCGATCGGAAGACGCATGGCTCTAAACTTAATTCTCACCAAAAACGCCCATCTTCTTTCCACAAGGTACATTAGCTTGAAAACTCCAATTATTTGAATTGTTTGGGAGTTGAACTGCAGGGATTTCGAAGGGGGACTGTTAGGTTCAAGCAATTGAGCAAGTTTGAGTTTGAGACACACAGAAGGTGCTCGACGATTTGTCTGAGAGAGTTCGATCCTCAATTTTCTAGTTTTCCGCATTTACAATGGCCTCTGGATCTCGAACAATGCGAGGAAAGAACACGACCAAGGGTGTTTTGCATGTAATTGTTGTGTTTTTCCTAGTATTTTTAGTTAGAGTTTAGCAATGTTTTTAGTCGTTTTGAGTCGTTTATTCTAGTTCTTATGCAATTTCTTTGTTTATTTGCTTCTAGGCTTAAAATGTACAAAGTGTGAGATGTTTGTGCTATTTTTGGGTTTTAAAGTTTGAATTCTTGTTTTGTAGGTGGCTAAAAGGATTATATTCACTTGGCGGACGTTTTGGACCGAAAAACGAAATATTCGAGCCGAAAGCATCCAGGATCGACTGAAAAGCTCCAAATCGACTGCCCAATCGACTGGTGGTCGATCGACTGGTGACGGATTGACTGTAAGAGCCCCGAATCGAATACCGGGCAGTAGCCAATCTCTTAGAAACAGGGCATTTGATCGACACCCTAGCAGCCGATCGACTGCGACGCTGAGGGCTGCGGGAACTTTGGTGTTTTTGACACTTTTGCCCTTAAAAACAACTATATATAGCCCACGTCTTGCACCAATGAAAAGAACACTCCCTCCCAACCCAAGCTAGGTTTTGGGATCAAATTACTCTCAAAGCTCTTGGATGATTTTCTCTTCCTTAGGTTTTAGATTTAATTTCAAGCTTTGTTGTAATTTCTTTTCCAAACTCGTCGAAACTCACCTAGTCCTCGCGAGTGAGGTTTGCATATTTTCAAACCCATATACTTTGTGTGAGTTTCCAGTGAATTTATTATTTATTTAAAACTAGTTCCGGCATATTTTATTAAATATGCAAAAATTACCGAATTTATTACTAAATAAATAATAAATTTTATTTATTTAATAAAACTAGTTCCGGTAAACATTAGGATAAAATATGGTTTGCATATTTATTTAATAAATTCGAGTTTTTATTAAATAAAACTAGTTTTTTTTTCTAAATTTTGTATAGTACAGGATGCACTTTCAAAATTTTTGTATAGAACAGGGTGCATTAAATTACAAAAAAAACGTTAGGATGCAAACCCAAAAAACGCGTATAGTACAGGATGGTTACAATCTTTTCCCCAAATTTTTATTGCTTTATTCATTCATGCTTTCAATTTACAAAAATTTGCATTATTCAAGTTTTTATGTCCATGCAAGCTTAGTTGTACTTGTGCATGCATGGTTGTACTTGGTGAAACATGCTTGTTTTTGCTTATTTTCATTATTGCCTTGCATTTTCTATTTGAGGCACACGACGAGGCATCCGACCAACATGCAATTTCAATTTCTAGGATAGTTTAGTTAGGTTAATTGCTTTATTCTCATTTTCCATTTAATTTCTAAAGCTACAAACACATTGAGTCTTACATTCGAATCAAATTCCGATAATACCAAGCCATGAACCCAGTGATTTATTCATCACCATGAAAAACTCTTCTAACAAAATGGCGTCGTTGCGACTCGGCTTGGTTAAGGCTTTCGATTTGGTTTTAGTTTCATTTTGTTTTTAGCTTGCTTTGTTATTTGTGCGTTTTTGTTAAGTATGTTAGGTACTTCTAGCTTTGGTGGATATATTCCCGACATGGGAAGGCATGGTGCAAACCATGTCGGGAATGGAATGTTGTATAATGGCCTTGGCAACGTGGGAGGGCATGGTGCAAACCACGTTGCCAATGGTGGTTTTGGTTATGGGCAACCCGGCATGGGAGGGCATGGTGCCAACCATGTCGGGTTTGATAGTTTCTCGGGCGTGAATGGTTCCTTGGGTGGTTATGGAGCTCCAAATTTCTATCCGAACGTGCAAGCTCCAAATTCCTATCCAAACTTGCAAGCCCCGACTTCCGGCCCGTATGGCTATGATGCTCTACAATATTATCCGAATACGCCGAGCCTGAATTCCGAGGAGTCCATATACACTAACGGAGGAGGCTGGGGTTTTGATTCCGAGTATTTTTACTCCTCTTGACCCCTTACCTTTTACTTCAAAACAATCTTGCGAAGAGAGGGTGTATATGGACTTCATCAAGGCCACGGTCGAACAAGTTTGTTTGGAAGATAGGAGCATTGAGGAAGATATGTCCGAGATGTGGATATTGAGGGATGTTGTGAGGATGAGCCCCTTGTTCTTAATGATGAGCCCGTTGTGCCTCTATGTGGCCCCGATTTGTGTGTAGATAATTATCGATGTGTCGTTGAGGGCAACAACAACTTTTTAGAGGGGGAGGTGGGGGTTATTGATGATAAGCTTGGAAAATTGACGATTATCTTGAAGAGGAAAAGGGGAGCAAGCCAATTACCATCCTTGCAATTTCGCATCGAGAGGAATGGAGGATAGGATGGTTGAAGGGTTTACAATTCTTAATGGTGCTATTGATTGGATACCGGGAGTGGTTGAGGGAGTTAGTTCTTTGAATTTGGGTCTTGAAGATATGGTGAGAGCCGGGACTTGGAGATTGTTGTGGGAAGGCTTAATGTTCGTACTTTTCAAAAGCGAGTGGGTGAAGCCCATTGACTTGGTGCCCAAGACGAGCAGCTTGTTAGTTCTTGAGGATGAAGAAGGAGGGTTGTTGGCCACGAGGGCTTCAACGGGTTGGAGGATGTTGATCGAGTTTAAGAAGTTTCATGAGGCCACAAAGAGAGATCATTTCCCTCCCCCATTTATCGATCGAAGGTTGGAAGACTTAGTCGGCCAATATTCCTTTTGTTTTCTTGACGAGTCATCGGGGCACTTCAAAACCACCATCCCACCCGAAGACCGAACCAAGATGAGCTTCAATTGCCCGTTTGGAACGTTTGCTTTTTGGAGGATTTTATTTGAGCTATGCAATGCGCCAAGGACGTTTCAAAGAGTGGATCCTCCCGACAAGGAGAAGATTGTTTTGGTGGACCCTCCCGTGATCTTTCCACCTTGACCAAAAGGGAGTACGTCGAGCTAATGACGTAAAACAAGCGCTTCTTGGGAGGCAATCCAAATTCTTCTCGTTTATTACTTTTATTTTCTTTCTTTCTTCTTAAAATGAAAATCCAAAAACATTTGAAAAATCGAAAAACAAAAAAGAATATTTTGTTGAGATTCGTGTACATATTCTCTTGAGTTTTTAATTTCGTGTGACTTTCTTGTATAGTGTGTTGTTTTCCGACTCCAACCTTGGGCGATTGGATAAGTGAGTAGCGTTCATGAAGCCTAGAGATACTAGCCATGCTCGGTTTTTGCTTGAATTGCTTAGATGCCTAGGTGGACCCCACTGAGCTCGACCAAAACTCGCTCGGTTAAGGAAGTTTCTATTCCCCCTCTTTTTACTTGGTTTTCATTAAAATGCGGATAATGCATGGTTTAAATGTGGGGTGGGTAGGTGGTTAGGGTCCGGGTTTCACGAAGCATGTTTTGTCTTTCTTAACTCGAGCCTTGGCAAAGTGACGCATTCTTGGCGAAGTGACGCTTACTATTTGCGCATTTATATGGTTGAGTCGATTTTAGTGTCATTTGAGTCGTTATTACATTGTTGAACAACTCCACATGCTTGGAACTTTGAATAGTTTACTTGTCGGATTTTTGTATGTATATATCCTCTTGTGTAAGGAGTTGAAATTTTGTGCTTCGTCAAAAAACCTGCCAATATATATATAATCAACATTTACTCGTAAAAAGATTGCAAAGCTCTAAAAGCTCTTTTGATTTCGCTCCCAAATTCGGTGCAAACTAGTGAGTAGCCTTGTGTGATTTATCGGCTTACTTGCACTTTTTATAGAAATTGCATTGAGGAGGTTTGACTTTGCTCGTACATGGTTGAATTTGAAAATGACTTCGAGGCACATATATCACCCTTATTAAGGACATATCCAAATATATACGCTACTTAAAAATCCCAAATGAGCTCCCTTGAGCCTTTATCCCGTTTCTTGTTAGCCGAGATCGATTTTAGCTTTTGTATCTTCATAATTTGTGAGGTGAGAGGGTATGTTGTTAGTTGACGAGAAGTGTGAGAGAAATCTATTATGGGTTTTGGGTTTTGAGTTTCTTATACAAAAAAAATAAAAAACACTCCAACACAAATCATGAAAAGTGATAAAGCGTGCGTTCATGTGTAAAGCCTAATTTAAAGGCTAAGTTTAGTGAAAAGAAGCAAATTCAAAAAGCTTCTAAGTGTTGTGAAATAAAAGTTGGGAAAGTGAGTGAACGAAAGGGTTTCGAATGAGAGTTTGGTGAATTGGGAAAGGTAAAGCGATTATAAGCTTCGGGTTTTAGAAATTAGGATTTTGTGTTTTATTGATCGCGTTTGATCGTGTGTTAGCCACTATATCCAAATGTTTCATACCTTACCAAAGAACCAACATAACAACCCATAATAAAGACCTCTTTCGATTTTTATTTGGTCATGTAATTTGGGAAATTTTGAGCGTCCGGTTTGTAAAATCTTGACAAGGTGCATGTATTGACCGACTTGAGCGTAAACACGTCCTATATGCTAAAACCTTGAGAGAATTGAGCAAACACCCTAAATTTCCATTTGGGAGGAAGTCATCAATTTGGCTTGCTTTTGAGAAAGGGTAATACGAGCAATGCTTGACGATAGCAAGTTTATATTGATACTTCCATCATATTAATAGCGATAAGCACAAGGGTTTTTCTTTTTACATAATGATTCATTGCATGTACATTCTCGATTCTTTTCGTTGTTCGAGGACGAACAAACCGATAAGTGTGGGGTAGTTATTTTGCATGTAATTATTGTGTTTTTCCTATTATCTTTAGTTAGAGTTTAGCGTTGTTTTTAGTCGTTTTGAGTCGTTTAATCTAGTTCTTAGGCAATTTTCTTGTTTATTTGCTTCTAGGCTTATAATACAAAGTGTGAGATGTTTGTGCTATTTTTGAGTTTTTAAGTTTGGATTCTTGTTTTGTAGGTGGCTAAAAGTATTATATTCACTCGGCGGACATTTTGGACCGGAAAACAAAAAATTTGAGCCGAAAGCATACAGGATCACTGAAAAGCTCCAAATCGACTGCCCGATCGACTGGTGACGGATCGACCAAAAGAGCCCCGAATCGACTGGTGACGGATCGACTGAAAGAGCCTCGAATCGACTGCCGGACAGTAGCCAATCTCTTAGAAGCAGGGCATTTGATCGACACCCTAGCAGCCGATCGACTGCGACGCTGAGGGCTGCGAGAACTTTGGTGTTTTTGACACTTTTGCCCTTACAAACAACTATATATAGCCCACATCTTGCACCAATGAAATGACCACTCCCTCCCAACCTAAGCTAGGTTTTGGGATCAAATTACTCTCAAAGCTCTTGGATGATTTTCTCTTCCTTAGGTTTTAGATTTAATTTCAAGCTTTGTTGTAATTTCTTTTCCTAGATTTAGATTTAATTTGCAAGCACCTCCTTGGGTTTGTAAGCCTAAGAAGAGTCCAAGTACTCCCTTGTATTGTTACTTTTGATTGCAATTACTATCAAGCTTTGTTTCCTTTCTTAATTCAAGTAAGTTTCCTTTCAATTTCATGTTTTATGCTTTAATTCCATGCTTTGTTCTTCATTTCCATGCTTGTTCTTCAGCTTATGCCTTTTGCCTTAGGTATTAGAATTTGTGCTTGATCTTGTGAATCATCCATGGAATCTAGTTGAGTGACACAACTTGATCATAGATTGAGGCCTAGATCGTTTAATTTCACGTAATTTCATATGTTTCATGCATTTTTCTTCATTTCATGCCTTTTGTCTTAGCACCTTGAATTCATGTTATATCTTAAGAATTGGCTATGGAATCTAGATGAGTGACACATCTAGATCATAGATCGGGTCTTGGATCGTCTTGATTTTGAGTTTTTCACATGCTTTATTTGCAATTTAATTTTCTTGCTTTGTTTCATGCTTAATCCTAGATCTATGCTTTGTTGCTTGTTGTCTTTCATAAAGTTTCAAAATTTCCCACAAATTTTTATTGCTTTATTCATTCATGCTTTCAATTTACAAAAATTTGCATTATTCAAGTTTTTATGTCCATGCAAGCTTAGTTGTACTTGTGCATGCATGCTTCTACTTGGTGAAACATGCTTGTTTTTGCTTATTTTCATTATTGCTTTGCATTTTCTATTTGAGGCATACGACGAGGCATCCGACCAACATGCAATTTCAATTTCTAGGATAGTTTCGTTAGGTTAATTGCTTTGTTTTCATTTTCCATTTAATTCCCAAAGCTACAAACACATTGAGTCTTACATTCGAATCGAATTCCGATAATACCAAGCCATGAACTCGATGATTTATTCATCACCACGAAAAACCCTTCTACAAAGGGTAAGAGAGTAAGCCGGGGGAGAGAACCGAGCAATACTGGCTTAGCACCGTTCCACCTAGAGGACTGAAATGAGATTAAGCTTTACAATCCTCTGATCACACGGACCAGGCGCGAGAAATCTAGGTCGTTCCAAAACACCCTGGCGATATTGGATGCTGACATTGCCGAGATAAATCAAAATATCGCCCGATTGAACAACAGAATTAAGACGAATCACGACTACCTCATTTCGATAGACGGGCGCCTCATGAGACTCGAGCAGCGCTACCCACCTTCCCCTCCAGACAACATAGATATGTAGGCGGGCCCGTGCCCCAGCTGTATCATTTTCAATCCGAACTCTTATTTTTTTTCCATTTGTATTGATTTGTGTTTTTCTTGATTCTTCTGTTATGTGTTGTGTGCGTGAGTGTCTGTATTAACTATTTGACTAAACTATTCGCATGTTATTTGTGTCAATTTTTTTTTTCTATCCCCTTATGTTGATTCATACGATAGTAATACGGAGATTTCTTAATTTTGTGTGTGTTGGGGAGGGGGGAAAGTCCGGTTGGATTGGTGTAGGTAACCGGTCGGATGAACCACACTGTAGCACCATCCGACCGGATTGTGTGCATTCTGCTAGTCGTATTTTACGAATGCATAGTCCGAGTCGTTTCGGTCAAATAGTTATGTTTGAGTCTTTGTTTTATGTCGACATACGTTGAAATCATTCTCATGCTTATTTGTGTTTGTACTAGCTTGCCTGTCGCAATCATGTATTGTATGATCTATCGTTAGAGACTTATGAGCTTCTTTAAGTGCAAAATTTTTCGAAACCTACTTATATATATATTTATTTATTTAAAACAACAATTAGTCGTTAGAAATTTTGCGAATCTTTTAAAACTCGATCATCTTGTTTTCAAAAGTTTGAATAAAACCCTAGTAGGGGCCTTGTGTGTTTATCAACATTTCATGCTTTGATTCGATAAGTGTTTTGAGAAGTCTCTTAAGTCGCATGTGTACATTTAGTTTTGGAAATGACGATAGGCACATATAAAATCCATTTCCGGCCTTATTCAAAAATAATAAAACACTATAATTCATAATGAGCCCCCTTGAGCCTTATATCCCATCTTTTTCTTAGCCACGAGAATAATTATAGATCTTTTCATTTAAGGGTGTGAGATGAGAGTTTATTCATTATTGGTCTATTGAGATTGACGAATGCTGGGTGGAAATTAGTGGAGTACATAAAAAAAATAATATTAAGGATGCATTAGTTCATAAGAGCATCCAGATGCTAGAAATAAAGCCTATTTATAAAGGCAAGTGGGTATTGTTAGTTCGGGTTTGGGGTGAGATATAGCCTTAGTTACTAAAGGCTAGGTATAATGATACATGGTTGCTTTAGGAAGAATGAGGAGAAAACTTTGCTCTATGCTTAGAGTTTTGATTGAGCGAGTTATTGATTGCGTAGCCACACATCTTTATATATATATGACATACCCTATCAAAGAGCCTACGTTACAACCCTAAATGTCCTCATTTGATTCTTGACAAAATGTGCACACATATGCGATGTACGAGTTTTTTATTTTCACGAGTCGATGAATGCATTTTTGGTGATCTGAGCGTATACACTTACCTTTTGAAAAATACGAGCGAATGAATGCACCATTATATATTTCCCTTTTTTTGAGGATGCATTCTTTTGATTTTAAGGTGAAAAGGTAACACGAGCTTAGCTTAAGAGTTTTCGACAAAAGTGTTTATATTTTCTGTTTAGATCTAAGAGTAGTCTAAATCATTAAAAACAAGAAAATAAGCAGTTCAGCAATAAGAAAGCAGAAAACCAAAAATAGGAAAAAGTGCTTGACTTTTATTCCTTAATATCAGGTCGGATCGGCCTTGGCCGTATCCTTTTACAGGGTAGAGCTCTTGTTACAAGCCTTTCTCTCTCTAACTCTCTATGTATTTCTCTCTCTAGCCGATTGGGGGATCCCCTCTCTCTCTCTTGGAGAGGCTATTTATAGTTTCCCTTCCAAACCCTAATTGGACACGTGTCACCACCTGGGTGCACCGACTTACTTGGCCAATAAGCCAATCACAAAAACCCTAACCCTAATTGGACACCTGGCGCTTCCTCATTGGTTGCATGTCCCTTTCCAAGTCATAGAATAAAGCCTTGATCACATCTCTTCCGTCGCCTCGGACCCGACCTTGAACCGCCTGAGGGTCGAGCCGACCTTTCCTCACAGCCGACCAGTCTTAGTTGAGCCGTCCTCATCCTTTGAGCATACTCTTTCAAACAAAGGTAAAGGATGAGGAGACCCGAACTCCCTACCAAATATATCTTGTTGATTCATACGTGATTTTTCAGATCAGACGAGCAGACCTCCTAGTCGATTAGCTAGCCTCAGGTTCGGCACCTTTGCATATCATTCCGGTCGTAATGGCATGCCGAGAACCGCTTGACGTTGGTCGGTCGGGTCAGCCAAGCACGGCGTGCAGGCTCGGCGCTGGCCGGTCAGGTCAGCCGAGCATGGGCGCGCGAGCGGCTCGGCGGCTCGGCGTCTGCTCGACGCTGCTCGGCCAGGTCGGCCGAGTGTGGGCGCGCCTGCTCGGCGCCTGCCCGGCGCTGGCTCGGCCAGGTCGGCCTGGGTGTGGGCGCGCCTGCTCGGCGCCTGCCCGGCGCTGCTCGGCCAGGTCGGCCGGGTGTGGGCGCGCCTGCTCGGCGCCTCGGCGCTGCTCGGCCAGCTCGGCCGGTGTGGGCGCGCCTGCTCGGCGCCTGCCCGGCGCTGCTCGGCCAGGTCGGCCGGGTGTGGGCGCGCCTGCTCGGCGCCTGCCCGGCGCTGCTCGGCCAGCTCGGCCGGTGTGGGCGCGCCTGCTCGGCGCCTGCCCGGCGCTGCTCGGCCAGCTCGGCCGGTTGTGGGCGCGCCTGCTTGGCGCCTGCCCGGCGCTGCTCGGCCAGCTCGGCCGGTTGTGGGCGCGCATGCTCGGCGCCTGCCCGGCGCTGCTCGGCCAGGTCGGCCGGGTGTGGGCGCGCCTGCTCGCCGCGCGCTGCTCGGCCAGCTCGGCCGGTGTGGGCGCGCCTGCTCGGCGCCTGCCCGGCGCTGCTCGGCCAGCTCGGCGGGTGTGGGCGCGCCTGCTCGGCCGCCGTGCTGCTCGGCCAGGTGGCCGGGTGTGGGCGCGCCTGCTCGGCGCCTGCCCGGCGCTGCTCGGCCAGCTCGACCGGTTGTGGGCGCGCCTGCTCGGCGCCTGCCCGGCGCTGCTCGGCCAGCTCGGCCGGTTGTGGGCGCGCCTGCTCGGCGTCTGCCCGGCCAGGTTAGCCGGATGGGAATATCTCGTTGGCTTCGCTTTAAATTCAGCCACGTGTTAACTTCATCCTTTGCGTAGTCGTTTCAGCCATGTCGACTATCAACAAGCCCCTGAGTGCGGAGTCGTCTATCGGTTAGGCGGGTTCGGACTCACCAATTTTTTAGTGGGTCGACATTGACAGATAAACTTGCTGCGTTCGGCATCTTATTCACTTCGTTATGGTGCGCCTATTGTCCTGCCCGGTTTGTCATGTCCGTGGTCTGTCCCTCCGGTCGTACGCGGTACGGATCATCAGTGTACCATACGATTAGACAAGAGCCCCTTGTCTTTTTCCTTTTCGTCCTTTTCCTCTTCATTGATTGTGTGGGCCTCCTATCCTCTTCCATCTTGAGAAGTGTGCTTCCGTCCTTTTCCTCTTCAATAATGTTGGTGTGATTGAATTCCCCTCTTTATAAATAGGTAGCACCTCATTTTTTCCTCATTCACTTCTTCATTTCTCTAGCTTTGTTAATTTTCTCAAGCCCCATGCACTCTTCCTCCTTTAGAAAAAACGAAGCCCCTTGTTTTCCCTTTTCCTTTTGTTTTGTGCTCCGCTTTCTCGCTTGCCCACGTCTCGAGTTGGTCTTCCCATTTTTCCTAAGTAAAAAACTTTTTTCTTTATACTTTGTTTGTTCGAATGTCTTATAGTTCGAGGTATTCTCCGGGCGATCTTGGAGAGGTGGGTTATGAGGGTGACGGGAATGGTGGTGGTGCCCAACCTGGGGGCCAAGGGGTTATAATTCTCGTTTTGGTGTGAACGAGTATGGGAGTTTCTTTGTAGGTGCTGAGTTCGATGGGGGTCAGTTTGGTTCGGGTGGCCAGTTCGGCGTGGCTTTTGAATTCGGTCCAAGGGTGGGACTTGGCTCGGGTAGTTCTTACGGCCCTGTCGACTCTCCAGGCCCCACTGGTCAACATGGTGTGAAGTGGCTCGAGGGTTTGAGTCCGGACAAGACTGGAGTCCCGGGAAGTTCGGCTGGTCTTTTCAGGACCGTTAAAAAATCTACGGGTCCTCAGGTTGAGGCCGACGACTCTGATGATTCCGACGACCAGGGTCCTCCTAGGGTGAGTAGGCGTTCTAGAAACACGAGGCTCCCGCCCGGTCCGTTGATGGCTCGTCCCAACGAACCTGGCTCCACCCCACCATTGGGAGAGAGACCGCCTCCGTTTTGGAAAGG